>APFE031721485.1:0-15120 GCA_000404065.3 Pinus taeda | reverse complement strand
ATATTCCATTTAAAAAAATAATAATCAATTTAGTTAAAATGGAAAAATGACACAACTACTTTCAAGATAAATCTCAATCTTTAATTTGTGTATACTACTATAAATATTCTAAAATATTTAGCACAGGTTAAATATTCTACTATCCACTTAATAATTATTGATAACTAAATTAAAATGCAAGAAACTCAATTCCAAAATAAGCACACATATCCACAATTTTAGATATCATTTTGGGATTCAACTGCGTTAAGTAAGTCATTCAAACGTATGACCATTTCCATGAGAGGTAGTCGTAACTGACTAATTTCTCATGATTTTTGAATAGTTCACTTAGCACTCATTGCATCGGGTGATGCTCCCAGGGGGGAAGAAGTGGGATTGAAACTAGTGAAAAGTGGAGAACGAATCACATAGCATCAATCATCACTTCCGGGGCTTGCACCCGGTAACCAGGACTTCCCAGGAGGTCACCCATCCCAGAACTCCTCTGGCTCAAGCGCGCTTAACTGTGGAGTTTTCCCCCACAATCAAGCCCACTTAGCTTGCTACCCCATTTGCAAAACCTTAGCAAGTATTGTGCCTCATGAACCATTCAAGTAGAGATCCCTTCACTCTTTTTGAATATCAATGATGAAATAATTGATATTTTAAAATCTTGCCATGACGAACCGTGTGGTGGGCATTTTGCAGCCAAAAGAACAACATTCAAGATTCTCAGTCTTGGATACTATTGGCCATCTATTTTTAAGAATTCCAAGAAGTATGTGAAAATTTGTGATAGCTGTCCAAGAATGGGCAGACCAACAGCTACAGATGAAATGCCACTTCAGCCTCAAGTACATTTAGAGCCATTTGAAAAATGGGCTCTAGATTTTGTAGGACCCATCAATCCAACTTCCAAAGGTAAAAAGTACATCCTAGTATGTACTAATTACGTGACCAAATGGGCTGAAGCAAAAGCACTAGTTCGAGCAACTGAACAAACAGTGGTAAACTTCCTCTGCGAAGAAATTTTTGTAAGGTATGGAGTACAAAGGGAGATAGTGACAGATCAAGGTACTCAGTTTACTTCAAAGCTGGTCCAAGACATCACAGAAAATTATAAAATCAAGCACATGAAAAGTACACCTTACCATCCACAGGCCAATGGCCAGGTGGAATCTACAAATAAAACATTGGAAGGAATTATCACTAAGACAATAGCAATGAACAGAAAGAATTAGGAAGAGAAGCTCAAAGATGCACTCTGGGCTTACAGAATCACGTGGAAAAACACTACAGGATTTACACCATATCAGTTGGTGTATGGAAAAGAGGTAATGCTTCCTATTGAATTTCAAATACATACTTATAAGATGGCTGCATATTTAGGGATTGATTTCAATGAAGCCCAACAAGAGAGAATTCGGCAATTGAACTAGTTAGATGAAATGAGGCAACAAGCAGAGGAGACAACAATCCTAATGCAGAAACAAAGGAAGCAGTGGCATGATGCACACATTAAAAGGAAACAGTTTAAAGAAGGAGACCAGGCTTTACTCTTTGACTCTAAATTCAGAGATCATAAAGCCAAATTTACCACACATTGGATGGGCCCATATGAAATAGCTCAAGTTTATGAAAATGGATCAATCAAGCTTACTACCATTGATGGAGAAGGCAACACCTTTCTTGTCAATGGAAATAGGTTGAAACTCTATCATAAGCCCATCAGCAAGGAGGATTTTATTCAAATTGTCTCTCAGCAAAGGGAGGTTGAGATGTTGCAGCCTTCAGCTGTGATATCTCTACCTTAGTTCATTCAATTTCATTTTTGTTTAAAAAAAATACACCAAAAAAAAATAATAATGGTTTAGATGCGAAAACCAGACTCTGGCACACTCTAACCCATAATTCTTACTAGAAAACCAATCATTTGGCTGGTAAGAATTCCTTGTACTACTTGTCTATTGTTTTTCATCACTTCAATAATGACTTGAGGACAAGTCAAAGCTTTAGTGGGGAAGAAGAATCAACATTTTGTTTTTCCTATCTCATCTCCTCATTTTTAAATCCTCAAGGAATTTGTTTTAATAATTCAGTATTTCAATAAAAGAGTTGTTTTTGTTCTAATCAGTGGGACCTGTTCAAGCAATATGCAGTGGGACCTGTTCAGAAGACTATGCCAACATTACCAATATCAGAGGGACCTGTTGTCAACATCACCAATATCAGAGGGACCTGTTAAAGATTGCATTCAAGATACATCAGGCTACTTCAACAAAGTTTTCAAAGGTTGCTTATCATTAGAATTATAATCAAGGCTACATCAACACCAAGGATAAAAGAAGCTTCACAAACATGGTTCTTCAAAGTTCTTCAGAGTTCTTCAGATTTTAAAGGGACCTGCTATATTCAATTTCATTTCAAAGGGACCTATTCTGGACAGTGAAGATCAGTCATACCTGTACAAATAGATCAGTCATACCTGTACAAACAGATCAGTCATACCTGTGCATGCCAAATCAACATTTTGTCAACCAACAAGTGTAATGTATAGTTGAAATTTTTATTTTTAACATTTTAAATTCTTAAATTATTTTAGTGTTAAAAATGATGATTATGATTGCTTGTTATCAATTTCAAAAACCCCTATACCCATCACCTTTGTAATATTCCTAAATACTCACCTTATTATCACTCTGCTATGATTTCCTATCACACCTTAACCTATTTCCATATTCCTACTACGATTTTCAAACCTTTTCCTACACCACTCTTCAAACCTTGTCATTAACTCATCATTTTTAAATCGGCCAAGTACCAACAAGTAGTGGACAAGTCCGTTCAATGGAAAGACAAGTGTTCTTTTGACCCAAGTCGGCTCATGATATATATATCCGTTACCATTATACGATTTTTATATGGTGTTCTCATGATTATACCTCTGCAAAATTAGTATTGCTCCTCTGTCTTCATGATGTGAATGCGCCTTCCAACTCTGTAGTATCATCATAGCAATTGGATGAAGGTCGATTGTTAATTTTTCATTTTATAAAACTCTGAGTTCATAAAGTGCGTTGCCATGTTAGTGTTCAGACTCTGAGTTTCTCAAAGAGGGCCGAGATAGTAAGTGCTACAAAGGGAGAGAATAGCAGCCAGGCTTACCACAAGTTTCTACTTCCGCCCATAATTCAAGGACGTTAACCAGGTCGCTCGCTCAAGCAATTGAAGAAGGAAACCCTAAGAATCGAGGGCGTTACCAGGTCAACCCAGTGGAACGCAGGAAAAGAGGTAACAAATTGAAAAACCCTGATTGAATTGTTGAGCATAAACTAAAGGGTTAGAACAAAGATTTTTAACAAAATGACCAATAGAGCAGAGCCCGAAAAATTTGATAGTTCACAATATCATGAAGACTGTGTCACGATTTTAAGGGAAAAACACTAGTTGTCTTTTCTAGAGAAATTCAATGGAAACAATGAAGAAGTTACAAAGAAATTTGCATTTTCCTTCAATGGAGAGAAAGCTTTAATAGGAAACTCCTCTTTTAGAATTTCAGAGGATACCATAGCACAAACATTGGGAATCAGTCCAGAAGGGGAAAAGTATTTCAAAACCAAATAATTTAGAGAAAATCATGGACTCAGTTTCTGTTTAGGTCAAGGGTTTCCTCTGTCAACTGGAAAAAGGGTGTTCCTAGAAGCTGGCTAATTCACCCATGGGACGAAATGGTATACATTATTCAAAAATTTGTTACATGTGAAGGGCGTTACAGTATAGTATACCTATATCACATCAAACTTCTGTTGCACTTAAAAGGTCAATGCACTATCAGTTTGCCTTATTTTCTCTTACAAAGTTTGACTAAAATGTCAAATACCATTCAGAAACAAAAGGGTAATAAAGACAAGAGTTTGTATCATTTTGGGTTGATCAAAATTCTAATTGAATTTGAGTTGCAGAGGAGAGGAAAGACATGGAAAGAATTTTTGATTGCCAATCATATTAAAATTATAGAAGATGAGCAAGAACAACAAGAACTCACCGAGTTTATGCTTGATATTAATGAGGAAATCCTTGAGCGTAAGTCAAGCAATGTTCCTCAACCTAGCAGTAGTGTAAGGACAAGAAGGATGAGGCAAGAAACTGCCAAGAGAATTGAAAAAGATAAAATCTTCACTACTTATACGAGAAGATCAAGGAAAATACAAAGGAATCAAACACAATATGATGCACCGATGGAAATTGAAAGCAGTGCTCATTCACAGCCAGAACAGGAAGCAGAAATGGAAATCTAGAGTAACAAGGAAGAAAGGAAAGAGCCAGTACCTGCAAACAAGAAACAAAGAAGGTTGGAGAAACAAATTGAAGAGCTAAAAGAAGAATTGATGGAAGCAAACATGTTAGAGAAGGTCATAAAGAAGGAAAATGAAATGTTGAGAGCTCAGAGCAAGAAGATTCAACATAAAAATGAGAAACTGAAGAAGCAAATCAAAGAAATTAACACTGATCAAACTAAAACGTGCAAATGGGCGACAAAATGGTACACTCAGAAAAAAGTTCTCGAAGAAAAATATAAGAATATGAAACATGAGTTCCAAGTTCAGAAGAATGCCCAAGTTCAGAAGAATATAGATGTATTGCTACAAGCGGAAGAGGCACGAGCAGGAACAAAATATAAAGGGAGCACATCAGGATTAGCATGAGGACATGCTAAATCAATGAGTTTGGGGGAGATGTTGGTACTATTTTATTGCCATTCTTTTCTTCTAAAAATCCATCATTTATCTATCATTTTCTTCCATAAACCCCTCATAGTCCATTGAAATTGATTAATGAAGCATTATAAATTGTTATCTTATAGTAAATTTAATTTATGGATTTTTATGTTAAAAATTGGAAATTTTCAACAAAATTACGGGATGTCATGACTTCCTGTAATTGGTTTATGTTGTGACACGTGGCATGGCAGGAAAATCAAAACAAAGGATAAGGACGTGATCTAGGATGTACATACATGGTGGAGAATCTATTCAGCATCGAATCTGGAGTTCCTGGATACATGGTCTGGTCAAACCCAGCCTTTTTGGTCGTAAAAGCAACAAAAAGCCAAAGTTACCTAAACTGATTTCTTTTTGTTTTAGAAACCAATTAGGATTAGAAAAAAACAAAAATAGCCTTTTTTTTGCAAAAGCAGAAACATCTGCAGTGATAATGTATGTACATTCAATTGTAAATTTTAAGGAATGCTAGTGAAGAAAGGATATAGACGTGAGCAAACGGAAGACTGCATGTTGTATTCCAGAACTCTGTTTTGCATGTAATTAATTTCCAGAACTTAATCACAGGCAACGTTTCATCAATTCTAGTGTTTATGTGTTAACGTTTTCATCATCTGAAGTTTTCTAAGTGTGTCATCAACGCGTGGACGGGCCCTACGTGAAGATTGGTATACTTTCGTTTCATTTTCATAGCATTTAGACATTAGATCTGAATAGCGTTTGATGTCATTTATTTGCTTGTGAGTTAATTAGAAGTTCTTGCGGTTGTTCTCTTATGATTCATGGTGATAGCTTGAAAATTCAATTGTCAAATTATTGAGTCAGACCTTGTAAAAGGATTAATTGAACATTGAATTTCACAGTATTTCTATGGACTCTGTTTTCATGAAATTGAGTTTTAGTATGCTTAAAAGAGTTTTTGGTTTGCATGAATTTGATTTCTAGTATGCTTAGTGTGTTATCTGGAAAGAGTCTTTGAGAATTATATCCTTGTAAGAGGATTAAGAACTTAGACTAGTAACACTCTGTTTTAGAGCAGCCAATTAAATTAGAGGATATAAGTGTTCAAATTGTGAAAGGAAACATATTCCAATCTCTTGTAAAAGAGTGTTGTAGCCTGTCACAGTAGACACTTATTTAGGTAGATGAGATCCTTTTAGGTCTATAAATTTTAGACACGTGCCTCTAAGTTTACCTACCTGGTTGACATTAAATTTAGTCTAATCTAGACCCCTGGATTGGTCACTACAGTCATCTCCGAGTTACCTATTCCAAATTGTCAAAAAGATGTTAGAAGTTTTCTAGGATTTACTGGATATTATAGAAGATTTATAGAAAACCTTACCAAAATAGCATCTCCACTCTTCAAACTAATTACAAAAGACTGTGAATTCAAGTGGAGTCTTGATTGCCAATCAACATTTGAAACTTTGAAAACAAGAATATCTGAAGCACCTATCTTAAGAGGACCAAATTGGAAACTTCCTTTCCATATTTCTACAGATGCTTCAGATACAGCTCTAGGAGTTGTATTGGGACAAAAAATACTTGGTTCCTTATGCCATTTACTATACCAGTAAAAATTTGACTCCCACTGAGTTAAGTTATACTGTGATTGAAAAAGAGTTCTAAGTTGTTGTTCATGCAATTAATAAGTTCAGACATTATATAATAGGCTATGAAACTTTTATTCTTACTGAACATTCTGCAATTAGATATCTGATGAATAAACATATTACTAATGGCAGAGTTACAGGATGGCTCTTACTTTTACACGAATTCAATATTACTATGTTAGATAGACCTGGGAAACAAAACACAATTGTTGATTTCTTGTCTAGGATTCAAACTGTCAAAGAAGATTCTCCTGTAGAGGATAAGTTTCTTGATGAATACTTATTTGCAGTAACTACTAAAACTCCTTGGTTTGTAGATATGGCTAACTATTTGGTTACATGGAAACTACCTCCACATTTATTTCCTAGTGAAAGAAGAAAGATTATTCAGGAAAGTTCGATATTCATGGATTTCTAATGAATTGTTTAAAACAGGGCCAGACTTTGTGATCAGAAGATGTGTCAGGGAAGATGAAATGTCTAATATTCTCAAAGCATGTCATGATGAACCATGCGATGGACGCTTTGCTGACAAGAGGACAACTTATAAAATCCTTTCTTTAGGATATTATTGGCCGTCCCTCTTCAAAGATGCAAAACAATATGTTAAAATGTGTGACAGTTGCCAAAGGGTAGGGAAACCTACCCCCTGAAATGAGATGCCATTACAACCTCAGGTACTCATCTAACCCTTTGAAAAATGGGCTTTAGAATTTATTGGACCTATTAACCCTCCGTCCAAGTAGAAAAAGTATATATTGGTATGCATTGATTATGTCACTAAATGGGTAGAAGCCAAAGCATTATTTTATGTTACTGAAAATTCAGTAGTTAATTTTCTTTATGAGGATATTTTTACTCACTTTGGTGTTCCAAGAGAAATTGTAACAGATCAGGGAAGTCAATTCACATCCAGAATGATGGAGACGCTGATGGAAGAGTACAAGGTCAAATATAGAAAATCCACTCCTTATCATCTGCAAGCAAATGGTCAAGTGGAGTCCACAAACAGAGTAACTGAAGGCATCATTACCAAGACTGTGCATTTACACAGAAGAGATTGGGCAGAAAGGCTTCCTAAAGCCTTATGGGCCTACAGAACTACATGGAGGAACACAACGGGACACACTCCATATGAACTTGTTTATGGGAAGGAAGGTCTGTTCCCCATTGAGTTCCAAGTCAAAACCTTCAAGATGGTAGTTCAATTTGTAATGGATCTCTCAAAAGCTCAAAAGCATAGACTGGAGCAGTGGAATGAACTAGATGAGATCAGATAAGAAGCAGTTCAAAGAACTGATCTAGTTCAGCATCAGAGAGCTAAGTGGCATGACAAATACGTCAAGGACAAAAAGTTTCAAGAAGGAGATTGGGCATTGCTATTTGATTCAAAGTTCAAAGATTTTCAAGGTAAATTTTAGACTCATTCGCTTGGGCCATATGAGATTGATTTTTTTTTTAGGAATGGAGCAGTAAGAATCAAAACAATTGATGAGCATCAAACTCCTCTCATTGTGAATGGTCATAGATTGAAGATCTATCATAAGCCACTCTCAAAGGAGGAATTTATCAAAATCTTTCAAGATAATTCTGCAATGAGGCTGGTGAAGAAGAATCATTCTTCTCCACCAACCTAGTCTTTGTTCTTTTCATCATCTAAAATAAATAAATAAATAATAATGCATAATCCTAAAAACCAATTACTGATTGACAATCTTATACAGAAAATACAGGGCGAAAATCAGAAGATTATGATGCCCTATATTTTCCAAAAAAAAGCTCTCATTTTACTCATAGTTGTTTCATTCCATTTCATTTCATTTCACTCCATCTCGCCACCACATTCCATCAATAAAATTTCTTTCAGTTTATCCTCATATTCACCTTTCCATATATCATCCACACAGTCATTTTTCATTTCATTCATTTCCATTCATTCGCCAAGTCAAATGTCATTCATTATGTCAGTCTCTGCAGATGAATTCTGATTCCGTAACTGAATTCTGATTCCACAGCTGATTGATGATTCCGCAGCTAATACTCTGTTACTCTGTAGTGATAGTCAAAAGATTAGCCAAATAATGATAGAAACAAGATGCATGTATGGGAAGATCTTTAAAGACATCAACACCTAAAAGCACCTGCAGAGGTAGCCAATTAAAAGTTAGCAAAATGGAAGAGGTATGATTCCAAGGTATGGACAAAACCATTTTCAAATAGCATTTCAAACGCATAATTAGTATAGTTTGTAAATCACAAACTCCATAATGTGTAATGATTTGACTTGATGGTTGCCTTAAGTCCACCATATCCTCTGCATCAATCCTAACAGTATCATAATCCATTTCCGAGTTTAACTTGTACTTAGTCGTACATCCTTGTTACACTTGTTAAAACGGCTAATCATGCAAATGTGAGCTGATTGAACATGGCTCTCTTCCACTGACGTTCCACTCTGCAGCCTTTTTATGAACCCACTGACATCCACTCCGCAACCTTTTATGAACTCAAACTCTATTCAGTTTTGCGAGTTTCATGAGTGACTCTGCCTCCACACTTTCACACCAGGTTTTATGATTTTCGGTTCATGGTTTGTTTACACAAACTTCTGCTCTGTGAACCCACTCTCATTTCATGCTCCGCATTCTTCCCATTTTGTAATCACTGATTTTCTCTGCAGCCCTCTTCCATTTTTCGCTCACATAACCATTCTGCTCCCACAAAACTATCGTTTATAGAGGTATCTTCGCAGTAAGAAGGAGGAATGGATCTTATAGTGAGAACAGAGCCCGAAGGAGCTAAATTCATGGAGGTATACCCGCAGCTTAAGAGCACATTGAAGAAGGCAAGATGGTTGTAGTTTATTAAGAAGTTCAAGGGTCATAATAAGGAAGTTACAAAAACGTTTGCAAGATATTTCAATGGTGTAGAAGTTGAATTTGGGGACATCAAATTTCCAGTGACAAAGTCATCCATTGCAGCGGCAACAGAGCTTCCACAAGAAGGAGAGCTATGGTTTAAGAATAAGGACTTCGATGAAAAGGTTTGGAGGGTCATTTTTCGTAATCTAGGCATAGACGTATCAATTTTTAAATGAGGAATTCTTATTTCAGCCCTAAAGGATAAATGGACTAGTCTACTGTTGATCATTCAGAAATTCATTACTGCGAGGGCAGGTATGGCTCCATGTACATATATCATATCAGATTATTAATGAATTTCTTAGAGAATGAAACCGTCAACCTTCCTTATTTCTTTTTGAATAGTTTGAGAAAAATGTCTACTACTGTGCAAAAGAATACAGATGATGTGGAGCCTCATCTCTACCATCACGGCCTATTAAGATCCTGGTTGAGAATCATTTGAAGAGAGGAAAGGTACATGGGAAAAATTCCTAGTTAGGAATTTCTTCCAAGACCCTCCTAAAGTGCCCGAGGGAAGTTCAACAAAGAAAAGTAGGAGAAAAAGAACAAATTTAACAATCTAAGATACTCCTACTAATGTGACCAAGGAAACCAATAAAGAAGAATTGCCTTCCGAAACATTGACTGAGATTAGAAAACAAGTAAAACAGAAAGGAAAGAGGAATATTGAAGATATTTACCAGACTCCTGAGCCTTCTTCAGAAGAAGAGCAAGTGCTTTCTGAGAGATTAATTCATCTTAGTCAACTAAGGCAAAAGAAAAAGGAAAGGAGAAATATAGCATAGAAAAGGGAGACACAAGCTCACAAGGTCTAAGAAGAAGCTCTAGATTAAAGGGAAAATTGAAGAAAACACAGATCAAAGGAGCTCACTTCATAGACTTGGGAGGTGAAACTCCAGATCAATCACCAGAAAACACTCCTCCTGATCAAAGTCCATAGTATTCTCCTTCTCCCCAATTAGATTTTGAAACCAATCCAAGGAAGACAACACCAGAAATTGATCAAACTCAGCGACAGATGTATGACTTCATTAAATCACTGGAAAAGACTACAGTAGAACATGGAAATTCATCTAATCAACCAGGTACAGCTTAGGAAACTTTGATCCAGTCATTAAAACAAGAAATCTATGAGCTGGAATTCTTGAATAGACATATCCAAAGGGAAAATGAAACACTAAAAGAGCAAAACAAATTGGACAAAATTATCCATGACAATACCATGGTGCATTTAGGATTATGGCACAAGAAAAATAGAAAACTGAAGAAGAAAAATAGGGGGTTGAATAGAGCCCTCATCAATCTCAAGTACAGATGCTTTATGATGAAGCCCTGGATGACAGTAACATCAAGGAAGAAGAAGAAAAGGTTAGATGTCTTAGTAGAAGTTTCAGAACAGATGAATTGAAGAAAGGATAGTTACAGTTTTGGTTGCATGAGGACATGCAACATCTTCACAATGGGGGTATGTTGAACCCCAAAACTACCTCTCTTCCACACATCTTCTTAAAACTTTTCTCTTCTATTTTCCTATATCAGTGCCTCATAAGCTATCAAAAGCTGTTACATGTTGTTTTCAAGAGTGTATTTGAGTTATTTTCAAATTATATCATTGTGTGTGCTATTTGATCTAGGTTTTGTTTATCAGCTACGGAATGTAACCACTTTCCGCAGCTAACTTGCAATTCCACAGCTGTTTTCATTGTTCAGTAGGTTACAAGTGTCAGTAGGAGGAATGAAACACATGGGCAGCTCAGGAATGATCCACACATGGATGAGGTCCTATTTTCTTAGCCAAATTCGTGAAGAAAGGTATCAGTCAAAGGATGGTCAACAGAGAGTTCTACATCAACTAGGACTCTGTTCCTGCATGTAAAAGAAGCATGAAGCCATTCCTAAACTCATGGATCCGTTTTTGCCACCTGCAGGCCATCTCCATAATGCAATCCAACATCCACCTTGCGTACATTTACTGCTCATGGCAACCGAGAGGTTGAATCCTCGGATTCTGACCTGTTCACGTGTCCATTGCTGAAGAAATTCCTCTGAGATATAGTTATCTATTTCCTCTATAAATATAAGCGTATGCAACGCAAATAGTTAGCCTTGATACTGTTGATATAGCATTATTTTGCTGCTGTGTAACTGAGAGACATATTCCTCTGTTTCATAATATAAAACTCTATTTTCCACATGGTTGTTTAAGCATGGTTTGAAGTGACAGCGTGTTAGTCCAAAGCTGTGCAGAGGGCCCCTGCGTAGCTGAGGTCCCTTCTTTTGTTTTGTATAGTTTTTCATGTATATTTTCTCTTATTTGAGCTATACATTTCTCATGTTTTGCTTGTGGTTTTAATCATTCTAATCCTGTACATGTTTTTGCAGCTTGTTATATTCTCTACTAACATTGATCAGTGCACTTCAGAATAGGTCTTTAAGTCTGGTTATGCTCGAGCTTTTTAATGTATTTTTTGTGTCAAATGGTGATCTGAGACTTGCTTCCTTTGCTGAACTTTAGTTTTCAAATTTAGTTGTTATGTTTTTATTTAGTGAGATTTGTTTACTACTTAAGATAGTTTAGATATCAGTTCTTCATGCTATATGATGATATCTCCAGAGCCTTTAGCTTAACCCCGTTTTAGAAGTTAATTGGCGAGCTATTATGATTCTAGGTGAAGTAATTGAATTTTCTTTCATTATTCTGCAAGTAGATAGTTTAGATGTTAGTTCTTTCATGCTATATGATGATATTTCCGTAGTTTTTAGCTCAACCCCGTTTTAGAAGTTAATTGATGAAATATTGTGATTATAGATGAACTAATTGACTTTGCTTTCATTAGAGTGCAAATTAAATAATTTAAATGTCATTCTTTCATGCCATATGATGATATTTCCAGAGTCTTTAGCTTAACCCTGTTTAGAAGTTAATTGACGAAATATTGTGATTATGGGTGAAATCATTGACTAGTTTCTAGTTTCTTTACTTTTTAGTTTTGAGTGCAGTGGTTTATTAGATTTCAATTCTATAATTAGGATGGACAACAGAGATAGTAACCTCATTTTCAGTACTTCATTTTTAGCTTGATTTATGTAGCTGCATGCTTACACTCTTGTTCAAGTTCTGATTTTGTAGACAACATGTTTTGAGATCTTTGAAGTTCTAAGTTTGGAAATTACCATAAGAAGCATAAACCTTGTCTTCAATTCTACATCCACACTTGATCTTTAAAAGTATTCTTAAAACTTTAGACTGGGATTTCCATTTGCATTAAATAAACACTTTAAGAGACCAACAAGGACAAAACCCCAAAACAAGATAAAAACTAAAAACAGTGAGGTAAGAAAAGGGTTGTCTAGCACATACAGTTCATTACACTTCATCAGTTTACAACTCCTGGATTGATAACTTATGTAGCAATTTAGGACATACTAAATTGACTAAACAGGAATGTAATCCACCAACATAATTTTCCCTACACATAATCTCAAAGATGATGATACCAAATATTAATATGCTTGGAACGATCATGAAAAGCTGGATTTTCAGAGAGTTTGATACAACTCTGATTGTCACAATAAATCACAGTTTGATCCATCTGCTGACCAAAAAAACCAACCAGAATCTTCCTCATCCAGATAGCCTCACAAGCTACCTGACTAGCAGCTATGTACTCTGCCTCTATTGAACTGAGTGCAATTGATCTTTGTTTCATGTTGTACCAAGAAACAACTGCTGACCTGATACTAAAGATCCCTCCTAATGTGTTCTTCCTGTCGGATGGACTCCCTGCCCAATCTGCATCGGTAAAGCCTTGAAGCTTCACTCCCTCTATCTGTCTGTACCA
The DNA here is from genome assembly GCA_000404065.3 of Pinus taeda. Taxonomy (NCBI): domain Eukaryota; kingdom Viridiplantae; phylum Streptophyta; class Pinopsida; order Pinales; family Pinaceae; genus Pinus; species Pinus taeda. Next base: position 1,975 of record APFE031721485.1, on the reverse strand, counting down.
TAAACCATACTAAGTAATGCCTCTGAGATATCTCAACACATGCTTGGTTTCCTTCCAATACAACTTGGTTGGCTTAACCATCGCCTGACTAAGTTAGTTAACTGCATAGCACATGTCTTGTCATGTGTTCACTAAATACATGAGTGAACCCCCAAGTTGTTTATAAATAGTAGCTTCAACTACTTCACTTGAAGTAGCATCCTCCTTCCTCCAGTTACTTGCTAGAGGAGTCTCCATGGGTTTACTGCCATGTGAAACCTTTTTAATATCTCATTGGCATACTTGCCCTGAGAGGCAAAAAGTTCCTCATCACCTTGTCATACTTCCATGCCCAGAAAGTAGTGCATGAGCCCCAAGTCCTTCATTTTGAACTCTCTTCCAAGGTCCTCTTTGCAAAACTTGATCAACTTATCATCACCTGTCAAAATCAAATCGTCGACAAATAAAACAATAATCAACAATTTACCTTCAACCACAATATTCCAAAGGTTCGCATCCGCTTAAATTTTGGTGAAGCCAAACCCAGTGAAGTAGCTATCGATCTGTTGTACTACGAAACAAACCCCCCTTTTATAAAGAACAATAGTTAAGGTTAGAGTTATAAATGGGGACCCTTTTAAATTTTTAGGCTTAGGATAATAATACCTAACTCTAAGAAAATACTTAACAAAACCTTGCAAAATGAACTAAGGATGAAATCTGCATCGCAAGTCACGAATCACACTTTTCCACGTGACTATCTTAAAACATCTTCAAAAAATTGTGATCCACGATTAAATCTCCCGCTGCAATAACTCAATAGATAGCACCTTGTCATTTCGCAATCGCATTTTGCACTTTGCAAATTTCGCAAGAAATTTAGCTATGCCATTAGAATGTCCATTAGCGATTTGCGAAATGCGATATTGTGATATTCCCACTCGCATTTCGCTTGATGCATCTAGTAGCGCTATACTGTATCCATTCAAAGATTGCAATGTGCGATTAAGAGCAGTAAAATGTGTGAAATAATTACGTTTTAAATATCAAAATGAACGAATTGATAGGTTAATAAATATTTAGCGGCCCGAGGAAGGATAATCATTTTCCAAGTTATGGGTAGTTAACATCGAGTATCTCATTAAACCTTTATCACGATCCAAAGTCATTTCAGAGAAGCTTTTAGTCTTAATTACCAGATACCGTCTACACTGATATATCTTGTCTATTTCAGGTAAGCTACAAAAGACGTGTCACTAAGGAAGGTGATGCAGAAAGACAGCAAGCAAACCATTGTTGAATCCGAGTTTACAGAGATGGCTCCTATTTTCACTGATACAGTTTGTGATGCTGCCAGAGACGCAACATCTTGGGAGGTCATATACAATAGGCTTGAGGATGAACGTCCTAAAATCACTGTCACGAGAGAAACAACTGACTCAACAAGGCCTCCAGGACTTCAATACAAAGATGCTCCATGTTCTTTCCTTCATAGGATAGGAGCAGAGCTAAAATCCTCCCATACACAGATATAATCAAGTGGGTGATCGAAAACCTCGTCATTGAAGATATGCAATTCAAGAATTCAAGAATGGAGCTCATAGGGTCATTTAGAGCAGAGGACTTGAAGAAAATGTACCACATACCTGACCCTCAAGATATCTACGACAACACATTTGTGGCTAACTTCGCAAGAAAGAACCCAAACCCCTTCAAGCTGATTCAGGGTTGGAGAGTGTTGGACAACAAATTCAAATATGAAAAATTTGGTATGTATGCTATAGCCTCTTTGGCAAACCCCTACAACTATGCAGCAGCTATGTTATGTAGATTATATGGGTTACCCAATAATACTAAGTTTTTCATAGAATGGATTCCTCTAATTGATGCCTGTGTTAATTCCCGCATCATGACTTGGCCCTCCATCCTATCTGATAACCTAGACACCACCATTACAAAATATCGACATAAGAGAGCCTCTAGTCCAGATAACCTC
>APFE031721469.1:281671-297488 GCA_000404065.3 Pinus taeda | reverse complement strand
GAGGTCGTGCCACTTGCATGAAGTTTGTTGAATATTGCTGCTTTGCATTTCAACCATCATTGTGCTTCTATGATGGCCATACCACCGCGAGGAAGCTAAGAAATGCTTGAAATGAATTCGTCCAAGCTTCCATGTGCTAGATACAAATTTTTAAGCTATGGCTTGGTTGTATAAATATACAATAACAATAAATGCAACAATATCAAGTGTAGAGGGCCACAAAGGATGCCAAGGGTTTGTAAAGAAACATGGTTTGTTATAGAGGTCATGGAACCTCCATTTTGTATACCAATGGATGTATCCAATCGATGTAAAATGATACTGAAATGGTGAATGAAGATCTGAGGGTGAAAATCCATGTAATGCTTGTGGGCCGATTGTGATACTTAAAGTGTATGACCAATCAAATGGACTCCAAAAGTGCCAAAAGGAGGCTGGAGATTGCTGCAAAACTTTGAAACTGAAATATGCTTCAAACCCTCATTCAAACAGAGTCGTAACCTTCTTTGATACCACTAATCCATATCGTTGGAGGAATGAGACTTAAATATTGACACAAGAATAAAAAATTAAAATTTCCTAGCAAGTCGCCCATCCCAATACTACTTTGGCCCAACTATAGAGTTCTCATGAGATGTAATGCATTGATGTCATCATGATACAAGTTGTTTAATAAATGAAACTTCATGAATGGAAAAGGAATATTGTAGAACAATAGTACAATAAGAACTCAGAAAATGGCATGATGCATAAAATATATATTGTATAAAAACATTATAATAAGAACTCAATGTGTAAGAGAAATATTGCAAAAAATTAACACGAGGAACTCAAATATTTATTGAAATGGGTAATATACCATGAGACTACATTATGATAAAAATGATGATTTACTCCATGGTGAAGTTCCATATTTATATTTTTTTTACCGGCACCTTTCACTGAGAGTCATGCCTCTTACATTTCAAATACAATGGTTTACAAAATCCATGGGTGAATACCATGGGAAAATATAATAAATTAGGACACTGGGTGAGTATCATAATTACGATGGTAAAATTGAAATCATCGTGTGATTAGATTCTCACTTTAATATTATGATTTATTTTATTTATTATCATGCATTATCCATGATTAGATTCTCACTTTAATATTATGATTTATTTATTTATTATCATGAATTATCCATGGTTTTAACAACAGTTGATAGAAAAATAATTATTAACCGTGTTTATCATTTTCCACCTTGATCATTTGAATCAAATGTGGTGATGAAATTTCAAGTTTTTCCTCCTTTATTGAATTGAAACCCTCAAAATTCATTGAAGCATTCTGAATTTTGATTCGGAGTAAAAAGACAATATGTGGATATTTAGTTGTTGTCCTAATGATGTTTTTTGCAAAATATTTAGTGTCGTATAATCTCTCAATTTTCCATTAAATGCAATACTTGTCCTTGCAATTTTTTGTGCATCTTAAGATGTATGTGTGTGTTCACGTAACATAACTTAGTCATATATTTTAATGCATATTTATATTTTTTGAAGTTGGCGAAGTAATATTTCAAATGCATTTTGGAGACACATGTATTCACATAAGATATTTTTCAACCCTTTAAATAAATTGAAAAACCAAGAGTACCCTTTTGAACAAGACTCGTAAACGAAGATAGTGGTATTTAAAAAAAAAAATCTTTATGTATATTTAATGTTATTGATTTTTTATTGAGCCTTTTTGAAATTGTCAAAAAACTTTTCAGGCATTATGCTTAAAAGAAATTAGATGGAAAATATCATATGAATTCAAAAGTGTTAAACTCATATGCCATTAGATAGAGGATTCTTTCATGAATCCAACATGATTAACTCCACCACTTAAGAACAAATTCTGCCCTAAATCTGCTAGGGTCAAAATGGGCTTGCAAATAAATCAGCAAAAGGGGTGCTAACGTTGTGATTCTTAGGACCTCAAGAGTTCAATCGAGCGCTTAAAATACTTGATCGAGCACTTGATTTCGAAATTCAAATAGCTTGATCAAGTGTTAAAGAAACCCTTGATCGATTCGTGTAGGTGGTTAACCAATGACTCGATCAAGCTATAAGCTAGATCGAGCCATTAAAAAACAAACCGCCCACCAACCACTTACCAACTTTATTAATTTCATTTATGTAAAATGCTATGTCTTAGCAGATCGATCGAGTGTTTGTTGTCAACCGAAAAAAAAAGAGAGACTAAATTTGAATGTAGAAAAAATAATAGCAAACATTTATTCGTAGAGAAATATTAGAGCGTGAAAATTACACAAGGATTAGCAGAAAACATGGGAAATTGGATATGTGGACCTAGAAAAGGAAATACATTTCCAATGGCAGAGGAAATGCGAGAAAAAACTAGAGAAAGGATGAGAAAACAATAATAAACATTGAGAGGACAAGAATATCATGCAATTCAAGAAATTCATGCAAATACGAGTAATTCAAGTTGTCTCACTTCTCATATTACTTGCTTCATATTGTAAGCATTAGGAAATATGATTGAAAACAAGAAACAAATGGAGAATGAAACAATACAAATAATATAAAATAAGGATTGGAAGTAATACCATGTAGTTAAAAATTGAAATGTAACAACAACTAAAGAAAACCACTTCAAACCATGCAAATTATTGAAAACCACTTGAAACTATGGTTTATTGGAATTTCTAAATCCACTTGAATTCATGCAAATTATGAACCACCTTCGAATTGTAATGGTTTAAGATAAGCCCCAAGGCTTAGCTCAATTGGTTGAGCCCCGTTGTTAAGTACCTCGCTGATCGGGAGGTCACAGGGTCAATTCTACTCGATGCCCTTTAGGTTAGGCCCTACTAGTCTGGTTGAAGAGCTTTAAAATATTCCCTTTAAGGTTGATTTGCCCATATTTTCCTGTGGATGTAATGGTTTAAGATAACTCACACAAATTAAGGATGTGATTTAACCAAAGAAAACCATTGTAACATAATTTCCATATATTATTTACATGAATTACAATTCATGGAAATTTATTTACAAGAGGGATTAGCAAAAATGGTTTTCACATAGGTGCTCCAAAACCTATGAACATTAGATTGATTAATACTTGATATCCTTGTAGGAGTTAAAAGAGAGAAGATGTGTCAATATATGGACGTTGGAAATACTGAGAGGGGGGGTGAATCAATATTTCTTTTCCCACTATTGTTTTACCAGCTAAAACATATATATTCAGAACACAAGATGAACAACAAGAATAAATGCTTTTATTAATATAAACTGTGCAGTAAAATAGATATAATATATAGATGGTTGCAATCAATTGCCAAGCTCCAACTTGGACTTTGGTGAGGCTCCAACCTCTAGAGCACCAACTCTATTTCGCCAAGACACCAATCTTGGACTTAGGAGAACAAACTCCCAAGGACTTCAATCCTTCCTATTTCCGAGGCATTAACCCCAAAGACTCCAATCCTACTTACTTCTGAGGCACCAGCCCAAGAACTCCAATCCTTCTCACTTCTGAGGCACCAACCCCAAGAACTCCAATCTAATCTTGTCAAGACACATTTGGTAATAATATTATGCTCTCAGAACTCTTCTCTACTGAGTTCTGTCTGTTTACAGCTTCACTGTAGTCTCCATGCTACAACATCAATGACAACCAATCTTCTTATGGAGAAGTATTTACAACTCTCCGTACTGTCCACACAGAGTCTCCAATAGTCTTTGTGCTCTCTGATAATGTCTTCACACAGCTTTAGTCAGTGTACTATTAGCTGCACTAAACTCTCTATAAAGAACAACTTTCTGTTCAAGCTTATGTTCTCATTGTCACAGTGAATGCTTCAGCATGACTGTTTCTTTGCTGGTTGTTTCTCCCCTTCGACTGCCTACTGTCTTGTTGGTCCTTCATCCCTCTTTTTGTTCTGCTGCACCCTCTTTCTATTCTGTTGGACCCTCACACGGCCTCTATTTCCTCCAGCGTATTTCAACAACGTTCAACAGCTGCAGCAGCCTTCACCAGCGTTCACTAGCAACTTCATACAACACTTAACCACCTCTGCTGCTTCTGCTACCGTACATTCTGGTTCTTCACAACACCAACAACAACAACAGTTCTATGTTTTTACTGTTTTATACATTCTCATGCCTTTGTCCATTCGTTTCCACTTACTCAATGGCTCTTTGGCTTCCTCCTCGCTCGCTTGAGGTTCAACTTCCTCAACACTCACTCGACCTTCTGGCTTCCCTCCTCCATTCACTTTAGCTTCCTCATGTTTACCTTCGATTGATGGTGTTATGAAAATATAATGTCGTCGCGGAGGTGTTTCAGCAACGCCGAAATTGGTGTTTCAGCAACGCCGAAACTGGTGTATCGGCAAATTTTTCACAAGTGTTTCAACAGTGTTCAACAACTGGAAAAAATGGGGAAAATTGGTGTTTCTGCAATGGAGAAATTGGTGTTTCAGCAACTTTTCTCCAAGTGTTTGTACTATGTGCCTGCTGATAGTGTTAAAGCACCCTGTGTGCTCCACTTGGCTCCTCTTGGCTCCTCCAACTCTATCTGCTTCCTCTATGGCTCCGATGGTGGTGCTTCGTGCTTTGTTAGCTCCTCTCGTCTCCATCTGCTCCTCTGGTGGCTCTGTCTGCTCTTGTTTTCTCTGATGGCTCTCTATGTCCTCTGTTTGTTGTTAAACTCATCCATTGCTCCTCCTATGGCTTCTGATGACTCTGATATGCCTCCTTGCTATATGGTTCCTCTTGGAGCTCATCTTAGTCCAATGTGGCTCCTCTGGCTTGGCAGTGTCTTTCAAAGACCTCCTTGCATATATGAATGCCTCTCTTGCTCTGTCTCTTCATGAATCTGTTTTGCTTCCCCTTGGCTTCATGTCATCCTTTAGTATCTAGAATATTTCCATATTGACATCAATGACAACCTAGGTCAACAATGGAAGGAGCAAAAATATCCCTCCTTCCAATGTGCATGGTGGAAAGACATTCTTTGTTAAACATATATAACAACAATAATTTTTTCTGACATCCGTCATCATATATAACATTTAATGGTTCCTTGAATCTTAAATGACGACCCCTAGCTTTGAAAACTTCACAAGTTTCTTCTTTCAATTCTCACATGAAGGCTATGATATTTTCTTAAAGAGAACAAGTTTTTTAAAGACATACAAAGTGTAGGGTAGATTCATGTTTGCACAAAAGGGAGTCTATTATTGCATATAACTATAATGATCCATGGAAGGCTCATGTGATTAATCAGCATTAAATTCATAAATAATTAATGCAAAATAAATAAATTAGCACGCACATATTGATGATATGATAGAAATGTTTACAATGTTATGCTTCTTAGAATATGGCAACCTAATGTTGATTAAATTTATCTAGTTGTTTCTCAACATGAAATCATGTATTGCAAAGTATGGTTCAAAAGTAAAAAAAAGGAGTTCCTTATTTTAAAATTTGTCAAGATTTGATGAAAATAATTGAAAACATAAAAGACATTGGATATCCATCTTGGCACATGCATAATTTTTTTTTTACCTTGTAGAAACGTATAGTTTTTAAAATCCTCTTACCCCTCCTTCTGCTCTACTTGATTATTGTGCTAAAATTTCCATGTGCATTCTCCCAAAAAACACTCAAATCATTTGTTCCCCTCTTCACCACAAAATGATAACAATGTACATTCATTGTTGATAATACCTTGAAACATCTTCCCTATTCTCTAAATCCACTAAAACCTCTATATCTTGATTTCTTTTCATTTCCTTATCAACAATTTCATTGGCCTTCTCATACTTCGCATTCCACATTTCTTCCACTTCTTTTTTGGAATTGTGAAATTCTCTGTAGTTAGGATAATTTTTCCCTTTAAGAAAGTTCTTCTTATTATTGTTTTATGGTCATTTTGGTTACACATTTTAAAACGCTAAATGATATGGTGCACTAATGAAGAAAAGCTTTTCCAACTAATTTGATCTTGTGGAGTAAGGTTTCAAATATTAATATACTTAAAAACTAGTTGAATAAGTTTCTTCTTGTATCATGGAGTGTGCATTTATGTGTTGTATGGTTTTTAGTCACAAATTATCTTATAGTTGATTAAAATTGTATAAATTTATAGTTATGCATTTTCTTTTCTCTAATGAAATAAACTTGGCTCTTCAATTTGGTAATCATTAGGTTGTTTTTTCAAGAATCTTCGATGCTCTCAAATTCAAAAGATTCACCATATCATTAAGTTAGTAATAATTCCCTTTGAAATATGTCTTTAGACTTCCTATATAAGAATTTAAACTTAATTTTTATTAGTCTTTTGTTAAACAACCTTGCAAATTATTATACATAGTCTTCATCAATTTTTCTAAATCTTCATCCTCTTCTCATTTTTGAGCCACTCTCTTTGGCTTCTTTAGTAAACTCTCCAAATATTCTAATTTTATTCCTAACACATATTTTTTTAATCACTTAAATCTATTTCATTCTCTTCTCACAATCCATTTTAATTAGACATTGGATTTAAATTAGTTGAAATGTTTGGTAAATGAGATATATCAAAAAAATATAATACCATCCTTGTACTCATTGGGCTAGAGGGATCGTCTTTGTCTACAGAGAGGATTTACCTAGACAAAAAAATGGCGACTCCACTGGGGAGCCTATGATCCTTTCCATCCAATCCTTCACCTTGTTTTTGTGATGAGTTTAACCAACCATCCATTTTTAGGCTTGTTTGCTCGTCTTTAACTATTCACTTTCTGGTAATTGCTTGAAGGTTCTTGATTTGTGCTGTTCTTGAAGATTTTTTGTTTTTTCTTTATCTTTCTCGACCATCACATTTTTGTCCTTTACAGTCACAATGACATTGCGGATATGTTGATTACAGTAGCGATGATTTCTTCTTTTCTTTTAACAAGTGTGATGATATCAGAAGTTAAAGAAACTTAGGGTTTGTCTTCTTGTTTTCAGTTTTTTTCCTTCTTTCAGTGGTTTACCAGTGTGATTTTATTGTCCTCGTCTTAATTGACATGTTTTGCTGATTACAATTGCCTCTTGATTTGGTTTAAGTGTGTTTGGAGCTTGATTTTCCTTCTAGGGTTTCTAAGCCTTCTAGGTCATCCTTCATCCACTCATCGTTCTTCTCTTCAGAGATCAAATTATCCTTGTTCAAAGAGTCTTTCTGTGTTTGGACGTATTTTGTAAATCTCTTTCGGTTCTTGGGTATTAAGTTGCTTTCATTAGTGTCGAATTGAGTAGGTGCTTTGAAAGTCACTTTAGTTCCATTTGGTAAGCAATAGATTACAAAATTGTTTGTTTTCATTGAACTGAAAGGAAGTGTTTGTTTTGAATTTTTTGTTTCGAAAAGTGAAAGCGAAAGTGTTTATCTTTTGAGTAGTTTTCGAAGCATTTGTTGCATTCAAAATCATTAATGTGAAAGAGATTTTCATGATTATTGAGTTGTTTCCATTCTCTTTTCCTCTTTTGCACTAGATTACATTGATTGCATTAAAGTGAAAAGGAAATCATCATTATATCTTAAAGTACAACGCTTTATGATTTTGTTTTGGCATTGCATTTGCTTGTTTGATGCATGATTTGGGTGTTTCTCTTCCCTAAATAGTTAGCCTTCATCGAATGAAAGGATTTCAATTTCATTATTTAGATGCATTTTAGGAACAAGTGACATCGTTATGGCCTTGAAATCGAAACATAATTTCTAGATTAACTTTAAAATCTCTCAATAAATCTAAGGAGAATTTGAAACATTAATGCTCATACTTAGTGGTCTAGGCTAGAGACATGTTCCAGCGTCTATAAAACTTACCAGTTGTCATTTTATCTTGCATTATATAGCACTAACACGGACTTGTGCTCCCCATACCGTCGAGTATATAAAGGGAGACCCTCATAGGTTGCAAACCTTTATCCATCGGAAGCCGAGCCTGCCGCCCTGTAAACATGATACACCGAACATATCATTCGGGGAGATTGCCTGCACGTATGTCAAGTCCTTGGTAAATTTGTTTGATGAGGTGTATATTGCAGTTCACGGCTACTTGGTAACCCTTTTTGCCTAGAGTTACCTGAGTAGTCATTTCGATCTTTTCTGACTCCTTAAGTTTGAAAACATCATCGAGAACTTCTCCTTTCAAGCTCGCTAAACCTACGAAAGTGACTAGAGTCACCTTTTCATCCTTTTCTAGACTCTTAAAAGATCAAAAGGCAAATTTTTTATTTCTAAAAATAACTTCCCATGATAAACATGTCAAACCCGTGCAGTTGCTTCGTGGACCAATATTGTGTAATGCCTTCTTAATTTCAATATTGTTAATAATCCCTCAATGAATCTCCTTTCCTTTTCTGCTATTGAGAGGAAGTCATCGTGGCTGAACCATTGAGTTTATCTCACATTTCCCCTTCATTTTTTGATACTGAAGGGTCATCCCAAGGACTTCATCCGAAGCTTCCTTAGTCACTTGAAGATCAAGGTTTTAAACTTGGGATTTTTCCAAGTATCCAACCCCTGTCTTCTCATCCACCTCCATCGGATTCCTGGTCACCTCAAGAATTTGATCTTGATACCCCTGACAATCCTATATAGACCCCTGAGTGTCTGCAGACTCCTGAGAGTCCGTAGAGGCTTTTGATTCATCTATCGCATCCGTTATTTTATTCTATTGCGATATCTTCTAAACGTCCTTATAGTCCTTACAATTGGCCTAGTATTCCTTTGGAGTTATCTCCTCGCACATCTCGAATTCCTTGACACCAGTTGTTTCCATCTATCAAGTTAGAGGGTGAAATACCAACCTCTCCTCAAGGTCACACGAAAGTTTCCACAACTTATACTCCTCATGTGCATGAGGAGCAAGACTATGAATTTCCTCCTGAAGGTTTTCCTTTTGTAGGAAGAACCCCGTATCACACATTCCCTGAGACCAGTGGACCTTTGCTTCGACATGGTTATACAACCTTAGCTCAACTAGTTTTGGGAACACCCAATGCTTCATAATTATACCAAAATCCTATTTGGTAATTTAATCCATGCCTACTTCAAGTTCGTTCATTCCAAACACGACCTCTCAAGTTTCTGTACAAACTGTTGTCACATCAGTTCCCGTTCAACCTACAATTCCATCACAACTTGTATTGTTGTTTCAATCAACCCTTTCGGTACAACCGACTATTTTAGGTCGGGTTTCAGTTAGTTCTTCCACCCCTCCGTCAAGTGGAAAGAATGTGCAACTGCTTGGGGGGGAAACTCCGAAAATTCCTATTGTGTCAGGTGAAACCAATGTGAGTGGATTAAAAACTCACATGGTTGGAGTTAATCAACCTTATTTTGGTGGTATTCCTAACCCTGTTGGTCCATCCAGGTCAGGGAACATCCAATATCAATAGCCTTATATGGCTCAAATTCCACTCCAATAGGTTTATGTCCCATATGGTTCGCAAGCCTTGGTCAATCCGTCTTACATTCCTGAAGTAGTAGCTTATGTCCAGCCTGTTCAATCCATTATTCCTGGTGGATATGGTCAGATTCAATTCAGAAATTACCAATACCCACAAGGTATACCCCAAGGAACTATTGAACAACCTTTTCAGCAGCAAGGGAAATTGTTACAGCAGCAAGGGAAACCTTTGCAGCGGTATCAACAACCTTTGCAACAGCAAGGGAAACCGTTACAACAGCAAGGGAAACCTTTGCAACAATAGCGGAAACCTTTGTAGTAGTATCAATAGTCTTTGCAATAGAAAACTCAGTTTGTTCAACAGCCTACTCAACCTTTGTACTCGCAAGGCCAACATTTGCAGCAACAAGGTCAACCTTTACAGTAGCAAAGTCAACCTTTGCAGCAGCAAGGCCAATCTTTACAGCAGCAAAGTCAACCTTTGCGGCAGCAAGGTCAGGCTCTACAGCAGGCTCAATATGTATATCCACAAGGTCATCCCTTGCAAACACAAGGTTAACCCCTGCAATAGCAGGGTCAATATTCTTATGTCCAGAGTCAACAAATGCAACAACCTTATAATATGTATGCCGCATATAATGCTTATCAACGACCTATGGTAGGTCAATATCAAACCTACCTCGAACAAAATCTATCTTATGGTCAAGGTACCCCCCCGTGGGGGCAAAATCAAATCCTGTATGGTCAAAATCCTCCATTGTGGGGGAAGAATCCTTACCAGGAAGGTTGGAACCCACCGCTTAGGTCTCCTCAAAGGCCCTACATGCCATTCAATCTGCAATTGACCTTTTTGGCTACATTGGAGTTGCCTGATGTCTCAAGGCTCACAAATGATCCTATTCTTCATTTTCCATATTGGCCTCGAGTTCCTACCAAAATTCCAAGAAATTTCCCTAAGTTCAAAGGAAAGTCTAAGGCGGACCCACAAGCCCATGTGATGAAATATCACCTATGGTTCTCCTCCAATTCGTATATTGACGATTGTATCCCTCTTTGCCTCTTTCAGAGAACACTCATAGGTGCTACCGCAAAATGGTACATCGAGTTGTCTTGAGGTACCTGTGATGACTTTAACTCTTTAGCTATGGCCTTCCTTACCCACTTCCAATTGCTGGTTCGATATGAAATTGACAGTCATTTGCTCACATTCCTTAAGAAAGATACCGCAACCCACATTTCCGATCATATCCTGAATGGAGACGTCAGTGTCGCCTCATCAAATTCGAGATTGTTGATGAGTTTTTGACTGAATGGTTCACAAAATCGTTCGCTAACAAGATTTCTAAGGATATAACTATGGGTGGATGTGTTACTGAACAACAAGTTATTGCACGTGCTTAATACCTGGACTTAGTCTATTCACAATTTGGCACGTTGTATGAGATGTTGCCTAATGCTCCGAGACCATCTTCGGATCCAACAACCTCTAAGTCTCCCGACATACCACCTGTTGATGGTGTCATTGGTTCAATGTCTCAGACTTCCACTAAGGCTTCTTCGAAGCAGAACTCTATTTCAAACAATGGTTCCAATAATCCTTTGAAAAAATTGTCAAATCTTGGTAAAACATTTGAGGTAAATGTTGTTCAGTTTACCGTAGCAGATAAGGCCTCCAAAGGTAAGCAAAAGAGTAAAGGTAAAGCCAAAACTGATACCCCGAAATAGGATCCACCCAAATCATCTGCTGATGATGCTTCTATGAGAAAGCCGAAATATCCTTGCCTCATCTGTGGGGAGGATCATTACACCAAGGATTTTCCCCGATGTTCTGAAGCTAACCGCTTATTGAAAGGGACTTTGACTATTCTGAAAGAATCGTTTCCATCTCAGCAGACGCAGTTAGTAGACCAACTGCAATCCTCTGCCTCCTCTGGTTCTCAAGTTTTCATGATGCAAGGTTCATCGCCTATTTCGATTGCTACTCGAATAAAGGACTATCAAACCCCGCAAAAGCAGATGGTGGAGAAAGAAGTGATTGATATACCTTCTACTTCTACTCCATCCATTTCTGGTCTGCACCATATTGGGCGTCCTAACAATGAGTTTGTAATTCAACCACCTCCCAAAGGTGTACTTCAGAGTTCATCTTATAATCTGAATGCTAGAGTTGCACAACATTATAATGTTGTTGAGGATATAGCTCAAGCACCTTCGACGATGTCTATTTTGGAGGTTCTCCAAACCTGTCCAATGCAATGAAAATCATTGTTATCTGCTATAGGCACTATTGATCCTGCCGATTCGAGTTTAATTACCTTTGATCTTGAAAACCACGTTCCTCATCTTCCTCATCATATTTCTTTTCTAATTCAAGTTATCATTAAAGGAAAGGCGATCTATCAGACTATTATTGATGAAGGTTCTTCTACCTGCATCATGTCTATTTGATGCTGGGGGGCCATTGGATCTCCTCCCTTCAGTTAGTCCCCAAACACTTTGGAGGCCTTTGATGGCAGAGGCTCCCATCCAAATGGTATTCTCCCAAAATTTCCGATCACGTTAGAAGGAAAGATTGTTGAGCTAGAAGTGGAAGTTGTAGATGTGAATCTCAACTAAAACCTTCTTCTCAGGCGAAGTTGGACCCATGCTATGTTTTGTTTGGTTTCTTCTTTGTTCCGGGTGCTTCGTTTTCCTCACGAAGGAAACATTGTCACCATCGACCAACTGTCTTTTTTCTCTTCCGGTTCATCGAACGACAATGTTACATATGTGGGGAATACCAAAATTCCTTATGAGAGTGTGGGAGAAGGTCTTTTCAAAAACTCTACTTTAATGGGTACTTTTACTCTCCCAGCTCTGAATATCAATTTGATCAATATAATCTCGGTTTCTATGGATCCTTGGATTATTCCTACTCTAGATCAAGTTGATTCATTTGGTGATTCTATTTCATTAAGTCCATTAGAGAAAGACTATCATGAAATCGTCTTGGTTTCAACAGATGATTCAGAAAGCCATGTTGTTTTCATCATGGAGTTGAATACTTATGTGCCATCTCCTTGGCTTGGTTCATGGGATTCTCTAGATCCTTTGAGCGAGGCTTTCCCCATCGACGAGAGTATCGCTGAGGTTATGTCTTTGGATGAAACTCCTTGGAATGATCTCCATCATCGTTCTTCATTTCTTCCTAGCCTCAGTGAGATGCCTTCATGTCTTGAAGCATTCATTTCTCATTTCCCAATGCATCCAATTTAAACACCTATCTTGGTGCATGAATTCCTATATGAGGGTAATATGGGAAACGTTATTGCAACCCTACCCATTGACATTTCAGTTCAATCTGAAATCGTCAAAATCTTTCAGCTGGGGACACATTTTCCTCATCACAAGTTCAAGTTTTTCTCTCCTCCTTTCCTGAGATTTATTCACCGAGTCACTACCGTTTTCCCATTAAGCGCATTGGGGTTTTCATATGATGACTTGTAACCGTCACTCGCCAGGGGGTATGGGGACATAGCCTTTTATGAGTTTTACTCTATTATTTGGTGATTCGATGCTTACACGTCATGTCAATAGTGAAACTTCGGTTTTATTCCCTGTTGATCGATTATCCGAGTCTAGAAATGGGCTCCATCTGAACTTTTTATGCGAGGTCATCTGTGTAAATATAATTTTTGTACATTAGTGTGTGAATTCATTAATGTGCATTTTTTTATTTTTGGTGTGTTCATTTGCTTTGCAAACATGTGTTTTTTTGCTTACCTTGTGTTCCACTTGGTTTGCATATGTCGTCAAGTCATTATGTCGGTTTTGTTGATGGTGCTTGTCCTAGCACATGGAACTTGTCTTCCACAGCTTGAGCACTCTTTGCCCGTGATGGCGAGTTGATTGACTTACAAGGTATATGCCTTGGTAGAACAACTAACAATAGTTCTAAATACAGTGCAGTCATTGAAATATTGTCAGAACCAATTTCTCTTGCATTAGAGATTTAGTTGTCAAGTTAGATTCACAACTCGTTGTGTTATAGTTAAACAATCATTATTTAGTGAGAAATCCATAGATATTGCGTATGTATCTATGTGTTCGATTACTAGAAAGAAATTTTAGTTTTATCACATATCAAGATATTCCACGCAATTTGAATACATTGACATATGCATTATAAAATTATGTTCTTGATAGACATTTGTGTCATTTATAAAACTGATCATATTCTAGACACATAAGTAGAAAATAAAGCATGAATATATATATATATATATATATAGTCTGTCAAAGTTTTTACATCAAAATCTCAAAAAATAAAGTGTTCTAGGACACTTGGCTTTCAAAGCCTACAAAATGTGTAAAATAGCTAGAAAGGCTATCAACCTACACAGTGCTCATGGTAGCACAAGATTGCTTTGATCACGCAGTCTTGTGGATACCCCCACAGTGTATCTCTACCAACGCAGTGGCACCTCGTCTGTAGTAGCATACTCTGGAACTCCCTGAGTAATTACTTCTAGGTTGCACTCCATCTCAGTTAATGGGTTGGCCCCTTCCTCATAGTTAGTGTCCACTATTTGATGAGAAACCCGTCGTGCTATTGGTGACATGCCAGGCAATCTTTCTGGGCCCACATCTACAAATTTATCATAATTTGAGTCCCAGTTTACACTTTTACAAAATAAATCATAAGACTTGACAAAATCCAAAAACAAGTCTTTACCTGGATCAGTGCACTGTTCTCCCAGTGGCAGGGTAAGGTCTGGATCCCATCTGAAATATGTGCTAGCATATGCATAGTTGTCCACCATGAGTAATTGGGGTTGCATCCAAGTAAAAAACTGTGGAGGGTAGTGCATCTGCTGACCCATCCCTCCTCGAGGCATGAGTTGATTCCACCTCACTAACCTCGGGTCTTTGGGGGTAGGATCTGGTACCTCTGCCCACTGATACCAAAGTAGGGGCACTCGCTCTAGGAAGAAAGTCACCAGTATCTATTCAGACCCAAATTGTCTCAGGTTTCCCTACTTCCCTTTGGTCAGTTGTCTTTTCATATTCGCGAGAAGGCCTCCACACTAGTTGAATATGGTGGGGGTCAGATACTCAACTCCATACTGGAATTGGGATTTTGAACTCTCATGCAGGGCTTGTGTCCCAGATACATGAGGTATGGTGAATATGATGGTTCATAAATGAAGGTTGTTGGTGATTGTGGCGATCTTCACCTTCGCACCCCTCGTCATCTCTGCACCTGGGGAATGCCTCCTAATCAGATCACTAGTACTCTCACCACTTGGGCGAGATTCAAAGAGTTGGAATCTCTCTCCTCTTTAGGACAATCCCGTGATGAAATATTTGTCTAATTCCTCTATTTCCAGTTCATGGTCATTGATTATGAAAATCTCTTGCTCCACATCCCAAAGACTGATCAAATAGGGCAGAAATTCCATCTGAGCCCTCAGTCTTGTGGTCCTGAAGAACTTCAACAACCCACAATCTCTCAAGGCATTGATGCATTCTGGATTTTGGGATATATGGTGATCTTCAACCTCATGGTCTCTTTCTTTGCATTCTAGAATCGTGATCTCCTGCAAAACATCATTTAACACCAATTAGAACCTTTTTCATGGATTGAAATCAAGAAATTTTGCTTTAAAAGGGTTTTTTCTTCAAAATTCAGTCTCGGTGCCATCACGCCTATTTTTACAAAGAAAGGGATGTCATCGCATGCATATTTGAGCTCAAAAGCGATTATCGCGGGTTTGATGATCAAACCCGAGATGATTGCCAACGCTAAAAAAAAATAAAAATCCCTCCTTTTAGCACATAAAATTCCATTAAAAATGCATGAAAATGTGATGAAATGTAAGAGAAAGGATAGACCTCTTACATGTTGCAGACAATTCCTGAAATGGCGCCCTGAATCTCCCACAATGGTCACTTGAAAATAGAGCAAATTAGGGCACAAATGAATTTTTAGAACTTACTATGGTAAAATGGTAAAAAATAATGCTACTTTTGGTTATTTATAAGTTTTGAAGTCATTTTTTGTCAATATTTTAGTAATATTTTAATATTATATCTTGATATCAGTGATGGGTGCATTTATTTGTGCAGTTACAAGTGCTTTTGGTGGACAATGATTATTTTTTACAGATTCTCACGAGTTTTTGTTTTGTCTCTTTTTCGGACTCGTTAAAAATAAACGAAAAAGGAACCCCCTTGGAGTCATCTTTAAGCTCTTTTCTGACTCTCGAAAATTGAAAAGATCACATAGTACTTGTCATTTCGAACTCGTTAAATTAAATTGAATTGACGTCGTCTCAGTATATGTTTACCCCTTTTCCAGGCTGAGATTGACTATTTACGAAAGAGGAACAC
>APFE031721469.1:80684-264441 GCA_000404065.3 Pinus taeda | reverse complement strand
TCTCCAAATGTGTCGTATCTTAGGCCCTATTTTAGGAGATTTGTTAGCTAGTTGGTTTGAATAGCATTTATTGTAAATAGACACTTGTTATTTAATAAGTGATCCATAATTAGAGGTAGTTAGGACATGGAGCTTATAAATAGCTCATTGCAAGAGTGTTTGTGTTGTTCGGGTGTAAGCTCTTGCAAATCAATTATGTAATTATTTTTTCTGATTAATAAAATTATGTGTTTGAGGACACTTCTGCCATTAATTGACTCCATGCCTAATGGTGGCTACCCTCACACTCTTTCACCTAAAATATCAAAATAGAAAACCAGAGTTAGGCATCTGCATTCTTAAAAAATATTGAGAGAGCCCTTTCAGATTAGAAGGGCTAACTTCCAATCAAAAGCTAGTTAGACATAGTTACTCCGAGGTTGAAGGGTCGACATAGCCCAACCCCCAGCAGCCCGGTTGATAACATGTTTGAAGCCCTGGATAGTATCATCACATCAATCCCAACAATTCAATTTAATCAAAATATGACAGTTGAACCAAATACCTCCTTCTCTTTAGCGAAGCCAATGAAGAAATCCAAATATTACCTTCTCTCTTGAGACAAGAAATATCTTCCTAAGGGAGCAGTGGGAGGTTTGGGAGACCCTCAAAACTCAGTTGCAAAATGAAAGCCTAGAGGGAGGAAATCAAACCTTTCTAAGGTTTAACAAAGAGAAATAATGGGGATTTATCTGGGGAATATCTGAATGCCAATCGTTCCCTCAACAAACGGGCGCCGCCTTTGATGAAAAGAGACGGGAAAATAAAATGGATTCGATTCACAGAATAATAATCCACAGGAACAGGAAGAAATCTCGTATTTTACCTTGGGACGACATAATTGATCTTTGTAAATTCTATAGAAAATGGCAAACAATTATCCTTTCAAGGGGCACTTAGAGCAATGCAGTCCCCAACAGAAGTGATCCAATGATTGTGTTGTCCTTCAATTGTCGATGTTTTTTCAGTACCTCTAAAAAACTTTCACTTAAAACTATGTTCTTTAAATATTTTCCTTATGTTATTATGCTCCAAGAAATGTTGGGAGATGGAGATGATGTGAAACTTTCCCTAGATAAAATGTTACCAGGTTGGAATTTTCTGATTGTGGATGCCAAAGGAAGATCTCAGGGTTTGGCACTGGGAGTAAAATATAGCAGTGTGAAATTACTAAAATCTTGGGGGTCGGATTCAATGGTGGGGGTTGAAGTTTTCTCATAGGAGCTATGGTCTGACTTGTTACTATTAAATATATATAGGTTTTTTTTTTTTGGTTGTTTGGAACAACCTTTTTTCCAAATCGTTTATGAATAACCCAAAACTCGTGGTGGGGGGGATCTGAATTTTTCATTGGGGATGTCGGAGACCTGGGGTCCTACAGCGTAAACAGACCCCTTGACTGACTATTTCTTGAAAAATATTATATTAGTAAAACTCATTGATATAAACATGTTGAAATCCAAACCTACTTGGAGGAATAGAAGAGTGGGGGAGGCCAGGATAGCTAAGAGACTGGATTGCTTCCTACTAAAAGAGGAAATGGTTTCTAGGATTCCTTGTTTCAGACACTAGGTAGGGATAAGTGGGGATTCAAATCATCTGCCTATCCTACTAAAAATGAAAGGATCTAATCAAAATTCAGGGTCTCTGTTCAAATTCAACCTGGCTTGGCTTAAAGATACCTGATACAAAAATCTAGTTAATGCTACCTGGAGATTGTTAGACGATGTACAGGGGTATTTTTTGACCCATTATTTTATGGAAAAATTAAAGAGAATGAAGAAGAAAATGATAAAATGTGTAAAAGCCAAAAATATTGGGGAGGAATCCGATTTAAGAAGGATAGGGGAGGAACTAAACCTCTTGGAAAGTCCAAAAATTGATGGATATGAGACGGAAGAAAAGAGGGAGAAGATTAAACATTTTGAGACTAAAAGAAGGAAAATCCTACATAATATAGAAGAAAAATGGAGACAAAACATTAGATCTATTTGGTTAGCAGCAACATATGAAAATTCGAAATTCTTCCAAAATTATGCAAAAGGAAGGAAAAACACAAACAAATTTGGGGGTTAGAAACGCCAAAAGGGGCCATAGAAAACACTTTTGATGACCTAGCCTCACTCAAAAGGAACCATTTAAAAAATTTATTCAAAGCTCCTGATGTGGTCTCTATTATAGAGATGATCCAGGTTTTCTAACTTTTTCCTCGATATGCGAAGGAGGAGGAAAATGATTTTCTTATGACACTTGTGTCAAAAGGGGAGGTGGAAGGGGTCCTAAAAAGTATGCAAAGAGATAAGAGCCCAGGCCTAGATGGATGGAAAATGGAATTTTTCCAACACTTTTTTGACCTATTAGGGGATGAACTAACAGGGGTGGTGGAGGAATCTTGTGTAAATAGAGCGGTTTATGAACCTTTCAACTCTACTTTTCAGGCCTTAATTCTTAAAATGGAGGACTCCTCTTCTTTTAATGAATTTAGGCTTATCTCTCTGTGCAAATGCATATATAAAATCATAGCCAAAGTCAATGCAGTCTGTCTCAAACCTATCCTATCAAGCAACATATCTAAGGAACAATTTGGGATCCTAGATGGAAGGCAGATTCATGAAGCAATTGTGGTGGCTTAGGATACACTGCACAACATCAATAGGAAAAAAGGTGTAATTGTAAAAATTGACCTAACAAAAGCATATGATAGAATCATCTAGCTCTATATTCATCTGCTAATGACCCACCTGGGGTTCAAAATCAGTGTTATTAATTGGGTGATGGGATGCATTTCAATTGTTAGTTTCGTTGTCCTGATCAACGGGTCAGCCTCCCCTTTCTTTCATAGTCAAAGAGGATTGAGACATGGATGCCCACCGTCTCCACTCCTTTTCTTACTTGCAACATAAGGTCTCAATCAACTGATATTGGCTGGGAAGAGAAGAGGAGACTTAAAAGGTATCGAAGTTGCCATAAATTTGTATATCACTCACTTGTTGTTTGTCAATGATATATTATTATTCATTTATGGAAGTAGAAGTGATATTCAACATATAAAAGAAACACTCGATATGTTCCTAGGAGAAACATGTATGTCTATAAATCCCCAAAAATCTTCCATGATTTTGGAAGGTCTCTAATGGATGGAAACTACTAGGGTTACTTTGGACCTCCCTTTTGAAGCTAAGTCGATGAAGGATAGTTTCAACTACCTTGGGTTCCATTTAAAACCAGACTCTTATAGGAAACAAGACTGGTATTGGCTCCTGGCAAAGATCGAAAACCGTATAAAACATTGGAGCTATAAATGGTTGTTGAGAATGGGAAGATTGGTTTTGATAAAATCGATCATCATTGCAATTCCTGTTTACTGGATAACGCTGACTTAGGTCCCAAAAGGTATTCTCTCATGAATCAGGAAAGTGTGTAGTTGTTTTTTGTGGGTTGGTACAAAGGAGGATTATGTGTTGCCTTGGGTAGCCTGGGATAAAGTTGCTAGACCAAAGGATTGGGGTGGGTGGGGCATAAAAGACTTATCATCTTTCACATCCTCAATAGCAACAAAATTGGGGTGGAGACTAATAACAATGGAGAATCTGTGGACAACGGTTATCAAACGAAAATACATAAACCCAAACCCCATGGATGATTGGCTGTGAAGTCTAGAAAAAAAGACTTCCCATGCTTGAGTGGTATGGAAGGAAACATTGGACTCTTTCAGTATCATAGAAAATGGATTGACCTGGCACATTGGCAATGAGGATAAGATCAGAATAGGAATAGACCCTGTTGTGGGATGAAATCAGGTTTATGCCCTCTCAAGGGAGGTCATAAACTATTTACACTCCCAAGGTATATATTTTCTACATTAGATTGTAAGGGAAGATCTGTCGACAATATGGCATCAGGGATGGAAATTAGCAGAGGATGTGCAGATGGAACTCCAATTGGAAGGGGAATGGAAAAATTATATAAGAGAACTCCATAGAACAAATGTAAGATTAAGGGATAGATCGAATGTGATTGTATGGGTACATGCTCCAATAGGAAAATACTCTCCAAAGTTTGGCTATAGCTACCTAATGGTTAAAAGGGCATGGGGTGCATAGGAATGGTGGTGGAAACTGCTCTGGAAACTAAAAATTCCACAAAAATCAAGACTCTTTTTTTGGTGTATCCTAAAAAATAAAATCCCTACATAGGACAATATTCAGAAGAGGAACAAAATGGGTCCAAGATGGTGCACTCTGTGCAAATGTGAGGAAGAATCAATCCAACACCTTTTTTTGAAGTGATTGTTCAACATTAATATTTGGGAAGAAACATGGAGACTTTTGGGAAAACCCAATTTTGAATGGGGAAAATATAAGTGAAACTTGACATAGATGGTGAAAGGAAATCCCAGAGGATTTCATGAAAAATATTCCCTTGATTATCTTGTGGGGCATCTGGTTGGACCAAAACACAAGCATTTTTCAAGATATGCCCCCTTGACATGCTCCCATTATTTTAGAAAGTGCCTCGATTTATGCATTTTTTCCTCCACCAAAACCTGCTAAGATTCCTAGAACCTTAAGAGAAGAACATATTGGAGGAGATATTCCATGGGCTTATTTTGATGGTGCATTTGATCCACAGGGTACATGTGGCTAAGGACTTGTCATTTATAAAAAATCAGAAACTACAAAAAGCTTCAGTGTGACTTGGCTCGAGATCAAATAATTTTGTTGAACTACAATCTTTGAAACTCTTACTTTGTTGGCTTATACACATGAGGATGGGGTTGATACAATTTTTTGGAGATTCACATAATGTTATAAAATGGTTTAATGGAGAACAAAGATGTCAAAATCATATTTTGATTCCATTACTTGAAGAAACTTTACATTTGAAACAACATTTTGAATACATATTTGTCTATCATATTTGTAGGGAATGGAACACTAAAGTAGACTTCCTTTCTAAGGAGGTTATGCAATAGGATATCGACTCCTGGTGCACAACAGAGGTAGCTGAAGAAAGGATCCACGCGTCGGATCAAGAACCTTTTATTGATGGCCCAATTTTCTCATTAAATATTTTTTTGGTTATGTCAAAGTTTTGTTTTGATACTACTGGTTTACATATGCCACAAACGTTTCATGATGGTTACAGTTTATACCTTTTTGTAACTTTGAACATTGACTAGTTTTTTGTAAAGGGTCATTTTCCTCACTAATGGGGAGGTCCGAGAACTAGTACTAGCTCTTTTTTGATTTCTTGGGTCTGAGTAGTTTCCAAAATATTCTATGATCATTCCAAAAATGCTTTACTATATGTTTTTTGTTGGACATACAAAAATTTTGAATGCTTAATTGCATCTACAAGTGTAACTTTTTACTGCCTTAAGTAGAAAGTTCAGATTTTTTCCTTGAGAACATTTTTTATTTTTATTTTTATTTTTATTTTTTTTTTATTTATTTTTTATTTTTTTTTTATTTTATTTATTTTTTATTTTATTATTTATTTAATTTATTTAATTTTATTTATTTATTTTTTATTTTTATTTATTATATATATATTATATATATATATATATATATATAATATATATATATATATATATATTATATATATATATATTTATATTTATTATTTATTTATTATTTTTATAATCTTTATTTATTATTTATTTATTTATTTATTTATTTTATTTTTTTTTTTCCTGAATAAGTGCTTATTCTATTAAAAAAAGAGGTAAAAATATTTACAGTGAGGTCTTAGCCTCATAGGGCCAATTTCCCAGCCCTCAGCAAAAAAACCTTTGAATAGAGAAAACCAGCTGAGCCTGTGAGAGAGAAGCTTTCTCAGGTTAGCAGAGAGAGTGAAGCCATTACAAAAAAACTTCTTGCTTGCAAGAGATGCCAAGCAGAGGAAGCCCACCTCAAAAATTCTTCAGCCAGGCACTAGAACAGGTGATTACCGTAAGTTACACCAAAAAGACTAATATGGGC
Organism: Pinus taeda; assembly: GCA_000404065.3. Lineage (NCBI taxonomy): Eukaryota > Viridiplantae > Streptophyta > Pinopsida > Pinales > Pinaceae > Pinus > Pinus taeda. The sequence continues at coordinate 258,415 of APFE031721469.1, read as the reverse complement.
TGAGGAAGACCCCAACATTACAGTAAGCATATCAGATGAAGAGAGAAAAGCCAACATACGAGAAGAGAGAAGTGCCAAAAAACGAGAGCGGTGGCAGCAACCCAACAAAAAGAGGAGCTTACTAGCCTGAGGTCTGAGGGTCGGAGCCCTTAGCTTCTTGCATTTCCGGAGCTGCGAGCCGAGAAGCCTCGTCGTCGCCAACAGTGCCACCCTCAGACTGATTGATCAGGTGAAGAATGCCAAAGTCATACTGAACAGGGCCACAAGCCACAACCTCGTCTTCTTCCGCTGTCGGAGTGCAATTGCGGTTGACCCCTGCATCCCAAGGAGAATCTTCCTGTATATGCATGGCTGTAAAATTCGGGTTGTCCCCAGCATCTTGAGATAGGCTTTCCTCAGGGGAAGGGGTAGAGGAGGAGCTGATGGGCTCAACAGGCAATTCTGCCTCTTCCGAGACCATAATGGTGGTGGTGAAGGTGATGATGGGTTGGTTGAGACGGCTTCGAAAGGTGAAACGAGAATTCTGGAATGAAGAATTGGGAACATGCCTGGTGGGGTTGGGGGGAGGCGAAGACAGAGAAGTAGACGAAATGGGTATTATGAGCGGAGAAGGAGATGGACGGGCGCGTCCTCTGGGAGCTGAGGAGCTTCCTCTGCGCGACACCCCTCGACTTCGAGGCATTGTTGTACCTAAAGCCTTGCTGCGAATGCTACGCGTGATGACAGTGGGTGACGAGGGAGAAACAGACGCAGTGGGTTCGACCTCTGGCGAAAAAAACCTGAGATCGAGCTGACTGAGAGAATGCTGTAGGGAATGTGAGTAATGAGGCTGGGAAAAGGCCATTATAATGCCAAAGCGCTACAAGATCGAGCTGCGGTGGGGCGTTAATGCTCCTGCAGTTTGCTGATCCGAGTAAATGCCTGAATTGACCTCCGCTCCATCTCCCATCGAACTGCATTTAATCGCCCACATCGGTAGCAGGGTTATTAAACTCGCGCCAGTGGCCATCCAGGTGCCGATCAGGCGGCCTTACACTGGGCACGCGTGGAGGGTGAGGTGTCAGTACCAGAAGATCACCCGCATCCGGGGTAGCTGCATTGGAAGGATGTCTATCTCTTTCGACTAGATTGATGTATTCCGTGAGTTGTTTCTCTATTCCTATGGTGAGATTGGGACCTGAGAAAGCTTCAGTGTTGATATCAACTCCAACATTTGCTAGGAAGTCTACGAGTTTGTTTCCCTCTCGGACGGTATGCTGGAAGGAGATTGCCTGGTGCTGAGAAAGCCATTGTTGCATTAGGTCCAATCTTTGCGCCATTCTCCAACTTTTACTTACTCTGTGAACTGGAGCTCCTTGAGAGAGGTGTTTGCCTATGTTTATGATAATTTGTGAGTCTCCTTCAAGTACTAGAGGGAAGAAATTATGCACCTGAGCTAGAACAAGACCTTGCCAGAGTCCTTCCAATTCCGCCGAATTGTTTGTGTCCCATCCTTTGGATCCAAGGTAGATGAGATGCGGTGTATCCAAGTGGTCTCTGAAGACTCCTCCATAACCAGAAGGCCCAGGGTTGCCTTTGGAGGCCCCATCAAAATTGAGTTGGAATAAATTGGGGGGGGGAGTCCAAAGCGTCTTCTTTTTTTGTCTATTTGGGATCTTGCTATTAGTAGTGACCTGTTGAGGAAGAGTTATTTGCCAGTTGTCCCAAATGGATTTTTCTGTGGGTTCCGATGGAAGATCTTCTGCAACCCAGTTGTGAATGGAGAGCGATTCCTTTAAGTTCCTGAGTAGGATTATCCAAATTTGGTCCACGGTTTGATATTGATTTTTGAATATCCTTCTATTTCTCTCTTTCCATATATTCCACATTAAGAGGCCCGGAATAAGTTGCCAAAGTAAGTTTAGGAGCCGGCTTTGATAAGGAGATTGTTGCCAATTGCAAAGGGTGGCTTTGAGATCTCCTTGAACCCTGTGATCCTTTTGGCATCGGAAGATGGCTTTTCCCCATAATTGCCTTGCCAGGTTGCAATGTTGCAGTAGATGGATCGTTGTTTCTTCCGCTTGTCTACAGTTTAGACATATGGATGGTCCCGAGAAACTTCTTTTGCGTAAGTTATCCCATGTGAGAATCCTGTTATGTGATAACAGCCATAAGAATGTGGAGACCTTTGGCCAAACAGAGGAGCTCCAGATTTGATCCCACAGTTTGTCCTTTGTGATTCTATCCTTGATTATGATGTTGTAAGCCTCCTTGGTGGAAAATGTCCCCTTTTCTTCATATCCCCATCTAAGCATGTCCGGTCCTTCGTCTATGGTAATCTGCCTCTTTTTTAGTTCTTCAGAGAGAGTTTGTTTGATTCCTTCGTTGACTTCTTCACCGAGGATTTGATCTATCCCTTTCCATTGTCTGAACTTTTGGTTATTGGAAGGGCGCCAGTACATATGGACTGTTTCAGAGTGTTGAGGATTTTGTTGGGAAGGTGGGAGATCTTGCATAAGGTCCCTGAGCTTTGGGAATTGCTGCCAGGAGTCATCCCAAAATCTGGCTGTACTTCCATTTTTGATTTCCCAAAAGCAGTGCCATTGGATAAGATGTCTGTGTTGGATGGCAACGTTCCATATGATGGAACCAACGCTTAGTTCCGACATACGGATTCTGTCTTCAATTGGTTTGTTACTGGCATATTTAGCTGTCCATAATGATGCCCAGGGAGTGTTGGGGTGGGCTAGCCATCGCCACCATAATTTGGCTCCCATTACAGTGTTGCTGAGTTCTGGATCTCTGATTCCGATACCTCCTGATTTCTTGGGAAGACAGACCTTATCCCATTTGACCAGAGCCCATTTTCTGTTGTGACCGGAGCTGCCCCAGAGGAAATTGCGCTGAAGATTTCTTATGGCTTTAATTACCCATTTTGGTGCTGCTAAGAGAGAGAATAAATAGAGAGGTAAAGATTGTAAGATAGCTTTGATAAGAATAACTGTGCTAGCCATATTCAGGGATCTGTAAGTCCAAAGAGAGAGCTTGGCTTCAAATTTGTCCAAAAGATCTGTCCATGAGGAATGTTTGAGGGCAGAAGCTATCATGGGAGCACCCAGATATTTGGAGGGGAGGCTTGCGATAGTGAATCCTAAAATGCGGGCAATCAATTTTTGAGTGGACACAGGGGTGTTGAAGAAGAAGATTTGGGATTTGACTCGATTAATGAGAGCACCCGTAGCATCTGAGAAGGTAGACAATAAATCTTTGAGGAGTCGAGCTTCTTGGACAGAGGGGTGACCAAAGAGCATGTTGTCATCCACAAATTGCTGATGGGAGAAGGAGGGGGAGTTGTTGAAGGAGAGACCTTTCAGTCTGTGGGTGAGAGAAGCTGACTTAATGGTGCGACCAAGACCTTCTGTGATTATGACAAAGAGGAATGGTGAGAGCGGGTCCCCTTGCCTTATGCCTCTAGAGGGGTGGAAGGTTTCAGAGGGTATGCCATTGATCAAAATAGAAAAGAAGGATGAAGAAAGGAGACTAAGTATCCATCTGGTCCATGAAGGATCAAATCCAAAAGCATTGAGAATTTTTTGAATGTATTGCCAGCTAATGCTATCAAAAGCTTTGGATAGATCTATTTTGAGCAACAAACCTGGATTTTTGGTTTGCTTCAGAGAGTGAATGATCTCATGAGTAAGGATGATTCCATTTGTGATTTGACGCCCTTCCACGTATCCAGATTGCTCTGATGAGATAATGAGAGGTAGTAGAGGCTTCAACCGATTGGCGATGACTTTTGAGACAATTTTGTAGGTGATATTGCAAAGAGCAATCGGTCGATACTTATCAGGTTTGTTTGCTTCCGCCGACTTGGGGATGAGAGCCAGGAATGTGGCATTCAACCTAGGGTACATCCATCTTAAAGCCCTTGATTCCTCGACTAGTTGCCATACTTCTATTTGAATGAGATCCCAAAAGTGATGGAAGAAGTCCGATGTGAAGCCATCGGGGCCTGGGGCTTTTCCTGATTTTAAGTTCTTGACAGCATTGTCCACTTCGTGTAACTGGATTGGTTGGAGAAGGAGGAGATTGTGCTCTGGAGAAATAAGTTTGGGTATATGAGGAAGAATTTTCTCGATTGCTGGGAGCCTGTCAGCAATTGGTTCCTGATGAGCTTTCTTAAAGTATCGGAGAAAATTTTCTTCTATACCTTCGTGTGTTTCCACTCGTTCTCCTTGATCATTTTGGATGTGGGAGATCAGGTTGTGCATTCTGCGCTGTACTGTAGTTTTGTGGAAGAACTTAGTGTTCTTCTCTCCCTCCTTTAACCATCGATTGCGAGACTTCTGCCTCCAAAGAATTTCCTCCTACTGGGCTCTATTATGAAGTTGATCTTCAATACTCTGTTCCTGTTTTGTGAGATCATCTGTGCGTCCCCCAGCGATTATCCTGTTCTGGATTTGCTTCATTTCCTGATTGAGAGTGGCTTGAGCTGAGAAAATGTTACCAAAGATGTTATGATTCCATTGTTTGATTTATTTTTTAAGGAATTACAATTTCTTTTGGAATGTAGCCATTTTGGATCCTTCTGAGGGTTGGAATTTGATCCAAGTTTGTCTGACAAAATCCCTGAAATCAGGATGAGTGAGCCAGAAAGTTTCAAAGCGGAAAGGGCGTTTAGTAGTATTACCTGGCCGCTGCCATTGGAGTTCAATAGGCCAGTGATCAGACCCTGATATAGGCAAGATGGAGGAAACTAAATCTCCTCCAAGATAAGGTGCATTGTTTGAGATTAGGAAGCGATCTAACCTGGAGGAAATATGTTGGGCTCCATCCCTTTTGTTGGTCCATGTGAATAGACCATTATTTGAAGGGAGATCAATTAACCAATTCGATTGAACAAAGTCTTTGAGTAAGTGACCATCGCGGATGCCATTGTACCGGCCCCCCTGTTTTTCTTCCGTTCTTGCTATCATTTTGAAGTCCCCGCCTGCTATCCAGAGAGGGTATTGCCTGTTGGAATTGAGGGTTTGAAAGATGATCCAAAATCTCTTCCTTTAGATGAGAATCCTGCGGGAAGTAAACATTGGTAATGTGACCATGAGTGTTGGTACCAAGCAAGTGAAATGTTGCCTGAATGAAATTTTTGTTGGCATGAATATTGCTAAGTTGTATGATTCTGGAATCCCAGAGGATTGCCAAGCCTCCCGAGGCTCCTTGAGCATCCACTGCTGAGACTTGCCCTCCAGGCCATACTTTCGCTGCTATCTTTTCCAGAAATGTAATGTTACATTTAGTTTCTTGAACAAAGAGGATGTTTGGTTTTTCCTGCATGAGCATGTTTTTTAGGAGTCTACCTTTCCTGGGGCTATTGAGCCCTCTTATATTCCAGGAGATCAACTTCATTGAGGAGGGTTGGGGTGGATGTTGTAAAACTTAGTCAGCTTCGGATATCGACCTGACTCTACAAGCACTTCGCCTATCTTGATGGTTTTTTCCAGGGTTGTTTTCCGACCTCTTTTCTTGCTGTCTTTTGTGATGAATTTACTGTCCCATGGGCTTCCGATTTTCACCCCTAGCAAGTGTTTCTTGTGTGCTTTTTGCAAGACTTCTTCCAGTTTATCCAATTGCCTTTCGGGAATCTTGTCGAAATTTCCCGTTTTAAAAGCTAGCTCCAGGGTAAGTATGTCTAGTTCGCCTATATCAAAATTCTCAGAGTCTTCTTCCATCAGCTCAGGTTCTGGGAGGACTTCCTCTGATTCTTTTGATTTTTTGGCACTAGATTCCGAGGTTTCCGTTTCCATTGCTTGGATGCCTTCTGCTTGAGGATCTGCTGGAGGGGTATGCGTTTTATCAAGTAGAGGATCTTGTACCTGAGGGGATGGGCCTTCCGGGAGTTCCCGAACTAGGTCTTTGATCTTTTGCATTTCCTGAGCAGGATCTTGCGTTTCCAGATTAGCTAGGACTTCAAAGCTGTTAGGATTAGGGGCTTTTGATTTATTAGCTAGATCTGATTTTGCACTAGAACAGGGTTTTTTGTTACCTCGTTTGCGATTAATAACTTTTGTAAATCCATCTGCTTCCTTTTTGTCTGCATGTGTGCTGTCAGGCGTGTTTCTGTTGAGCAGGCAATCCCGGAACAAATGCCCTAGATTATGGCATTTCCGGCACCTAAATGGAACATGTTCATAATCAATCATTTGAATCCATTCAGAGTCTTCATGTCAAAATCTTACCTTGTCTGGCAAGGGTTGTTTGAGATCCATGTAGACACAGATGCGCGCGTAGGAAGTGAATCTGCAGTATTTTGTGTCTTCCGCCGCCTTGATGAACTCTCCCAGCTTATTTCCTATTTCCTTCAGAGATGTTTCTTCCCAATATTCCCATGGAAGTGAATAAAGTCTTATCCAGACTGGCGCGTAGCTGAGGTATTCCTTGTCTGGGTTGAATCTTTCAACCCAAGTTCTGAGATACAGTCCTGCTGCGTTGAAGAAGTAGGGTCCTCCATCTACGACCTTATTTCGATCTTCAAGACAGTTAAAAACAACCGTGAAAAAGCCCTTAGGGCCTAGATGCAGGGAGATGTGACCCTTGGGTGCCCATTTTGAGTTTATCCAGCTGCTGAGAGCTCTTTCCGTAGGCCAGATACCTATAAACTTGCCGATTAGTGCATGGTCCCTCATGTATTGGATTCTGGCATTGATTCTGTGGCTGGGGAATTCCACTATGGGAATAATGGCAGCCACTGGTTTGCATGTGGTTGATCTGACTGTGGTTTCTTCTTCCTGATTCGCACTGTCAGCCCTGGAAGGCGTCCTTTCCTTTGGAATATCATCTAGATCCACTTCTGAGTCGTCAGCGGTACCCTTCTGCTTTGAACCGGCGTGGTCTGGGGGAGGGGCAGAGTCCCCCCCCTTTCGCGAGCGTCATATTGCTGCCTTACAATGTCAAGGTGGTGTCAGCTGCGGACAGAACTGCGCCTGTAAATAGAGGGCAGTGCTTTGCAGACCTGCCGTGGCAGGGAAAGCAGAGCCCTGAGGACAGGTAGCCGAAACCCTAATCGCTGTCCGCCATTGTTTTCCTCTCTCCGTCGCCCTCAGTAGAACACTCGATTATTGAATAATATTTTTCCTTGAGAACATTAGATTACATAATGGAATAGTATTTTTAGACTACCTGGTCACTAGGAAGACCATACCATATCCAAAAATGCACTCTTCAGAGAGAGGATCAAGACAAGATGTTTTCAAAAAGTTCAAAATAATACATACTTGTGCTAGTGTCTAGCCTTGCCATCTCACACACCTAACACCCCATCTCAGGACTACATGTATTTCTCAGTGACTTTCCAACAAAACTTCTTAATAGGAGTGTCCACCAAAATATTCCAAGTGGAGGAATCATAGGCGAAGAGTCTAGACAACCATAACTTGCAAGTATATATCCCACCTTGTTCCCTCATCTTGGAATGTGGTTAGGGATGATGACAAGAATGTTGATGATTTGAGAGGAGACTCTAGAAAGCAATTCTTCCAAGTGCTAGCTTTTGGATATTTTATGAATAGGTATGAAATTTTGGGGCTTACATAGCATATGGATAATAATTTGAGAATCTCTTTCCACAAAATTTTTGGAGTATCCCTATTTTTGGGCTACTTTGAGGCCTTTGAGGAGAGTAGTTAGCTATGTTGCATTGTTTTTGTTGATGACCAATGTGCCAAAGTATATGTAGAGAGGTAAGCTAACATGATATTTTAATATGTCACCATAGCCAATTTCCCAGGGTTTCCTTTTTAGATGCCATCAAAATTCAATTTAAGGAAGGGGAGAGGTGGAGGGGACCAAGATGAGGGGATAACTAGAGTAGGTAGCCAAATTGGGATGGAGAAAGAGGCAGGGAGGATGGGGGCAAGGTTCCATTTGATGAGAATTTTGGCTCCTAAACCATGCACTTACTAGTCTTGGGGTAACCAGGGACAATGTTGATGGTTTCTTTGATATTCATTTCTAAATATACCATTGGAGAAGGTGATACTATTGAAAAGATGTTCAGGTGGAGGGGGAAGAGAGGGAATTTAGAAGGACCATGATGGTTTCATTTATGAATGTTAGGGTTCGTTTTTGCACTAGGAGCCACAAGAAGAATGATATTTTTCACTAGAAGTTGTGCTTCCAAATATTCATCCCAATTATTTGTCTTTGCAATTCCTAATTCCCTACTTATAGGTGGTAATATTCTGAAATGGAAAAGGAGCCCTTAGAGTTGTATCCCCATCATAGTCTATCTGGTTGGAGGAGAGTGGGATTAGCCATTGTCATATTTTATCTAAGAATTGACTCCATGCTTCCTCCTCTGTCTTTGGTGGCCAACCTTCTTGTGGTAACCATTATCTCCACTATTGACTAATGCCTGAATAGGTCACCTAGTACTTGATTGTTAGTAAGCCCCTATTTTTCATTTGTATATGGTCTCCATGTCTAATTCCTATGGAAGTTTTCAATGGCATGGTGGGGAGTTGTTGACCAAGATCAAGAAAAATGTTAATGATGAAAGTATTTGATCCAAATTATCCAATCTTTATCAAATTCGAAGGCTTTAAGGATCCTAGAAAGGTATTTACAATTGAATTTGGCGAAGGCCTTCCAGATGTCTAATTTGAGTATCATACTTGGTTTTATTAAGAGCTTTAGGGAGTGGATGGTTTCATGAGAAACCATCATCTCATTGAGGATCCAGTGACCTTTAACATATCTAATTTTCTCCAGTGAAATGGGCTTTGGAAGCAATGGTTTGAGTCAATTGGCTATTATTTTGGTAATGATATCATAAATGACATTGCAGAGATCTATGTGTTGGTAACCATTGGGGTCCTCCATCTTGTCCTTTTTAGGAACCAACGTGAGGAAGGTGACATCAAGGATTGGCAATATGGATTTTTTGTTGATATTATTTCACCTATTTCCATACATCATGGCCTATAATGGGATAGCAATTCTAAATAATTCTACCATGAAATCATCTAGGCCAGGAGATTTGTTACTAGGAATTTATTTGATAGTTTCTTCCACTTCAAAGTGCATTTATTTGAGGAGAGATTTATTCTATTATTATGTTACAAGTGAAGGAATATGATTTGTGATTTGTTGGATCACTTGTTCTTTATTGGAATGGGATTCTATGAGAATATCTTAATCGAATATAATGATCTCATAGGCTATATCTTGATGCTCTTGCAACTTAACGCCTTCTTAGTTTTCGATAAAGGAGATGGAATTATGGTGGTGGTGTTGCGACATGGGTTTGTGGAAAAATATTGTATTTTGTTCTCCCTTTGAGGCATTGTATCTTATATTTATATTTCCAAATTATTTGTCCTTGCTTCCAGCGTTCCTCAAGTTGGGTGAGAGTAATCACTTCGTCTTTAGATCCTTCAATCTACTATGGAGGATGGTTTATTATTGGATTCTTTCCATTCTCATTTCCAAATTCTACTTTTCCTTTGAAATGTTTCCAAATTTCTATTTGTTCCATCCTTTGAGTTTCCATTTAATGTATTTGAGCTTATGTTGTAGCTTGTACATTGTGGTTCCTTCCAGATTCACCTATTCACTCTACTAGTCTTGATATGGCTTGAAAATTAGGATGATGAAACCAAATTATCTCAAGGTGGAAGTGTCTATTCTTGGGCTTCATTTTAATGTTAATATTTAGACAAATATACCAATGATTTTATCCAAGGATGGGGAGAATATATGCTTCCAAAAATATATCCCAGTTCATTATTGATTATGACACTAGGAAACTATCTAGTTCGGATGCCACTTGTTGGGTACCTCCTATTTGATTTTTCCAAGTAAAAGTGTCATTTGTATTGTCCAAATCCACCAAGGGAGATGACAACAATGTGTCCTAAAACTTAATGGAATCAACATCGAGTATTATTATGCACCTCTTTTTTTTACTATGGATTTTATCATGTTGAAGTTGTCAGCGAAAATCCAAGGGGATGAAGATAATAGATATCAAGTGTTGGTGATATAATTGAGAAAAACAGGTTTGTCCTTTGGTGAGGGGGTGAGGGTGAAGGGTGGGAGGGGTGGGGCGGGGGGACGCATCTAAAATTTTGATAGCTAACATGTTTTTGTAGAGTCGATAAGTTGAAATTGGATAGTGAGAATTCAATGCAAAGAAACCTTGTTGAGAATGAGAGCCTCTTGCGTGTTTTAGATAATTGGTAGTTAACCTAATTTACCTTGAGCATTTAAATCTATAACTTTGCAATTGTATTCCATTTTGTGGTTATCTTGTTGATTAGATCACCTGAATATTTGGCTTCTTATAAAAACATAAAGGTGAGATTTTTAAAGAACCATTTTACTTTGAGGAGCCTATATTTTCCTTTGTATTTTAGGCTTCACATATTCCAAGAGATCATTTTCATGTTAGTGGAATATTGGTGGAGAGAAAGACTTCCATAATTTATTTTATTCACCCTGAGTTGACCAACATGTATCCTATTTCTTCCAAGATTTTTTGGTTGATTTTCTTTCCATAATTCATTCCTTCCTTATGGGGTTTTGTTGTTTCTTTCATTTACAAGGATTGGACTCGTAATGAACCAATGTTATTTCATCCAAAAGATGGTTTGGAGGCTACTGGTAGTATTTAAAATATGCCCAACCCAAGATATTTACCTTATGCTTAGGGAATGTGTTGGGGTCGTTGACTTTATGAGATTTTTTGATTTCTAGGACGTAAAGGGTATCTAGCTCCATGTCCTTGCTGGCATCCTAAGAATGGTCCAGACCACTCTCATGGATGAAAAAGTGTAGAAGGGCTGGCGGGGCTGGGTGATGCCAAAGAGAAACAAGGTGGCTCATACGGGGTATGTGGGGGTGGATCAAAGTCCATCGTTTTGATTTCGGGGGATGGCGTGGACACAAGAGGGTCTGGGTTTTCCATTGTGGATTTGGGGTCAAAATGGTTGTTGGTGGGTGGTTGCTTCCCCATATGATTGGGTTGAGAGGGGGGATAGTAGGGGTTTCGGTCCCTTTAATTCGTTGTCATCTTTGGTGAATTCGTCCTCATCCGAGGTGGGTGTAGGATCATGGTTACCATTTATAGCTAGAATTGGAAAATTCTATAAAGATGACCATACTTATGGCATCTTTGACATCGAAAGGTGATTTTCTTGTAATCTAGAGTTTGTTTCCAAAGTTCATCCTAATGATAAATATCAATGAACTATGGGAGTATCTTTGAGATATACATCTAAACACAGATGCAAGAATGAGATATATGGCTTGCTTTGTAGATTTGGAGGCTTTTATGAAATGTCCTAGATATTTGTCAATGCCAGCAAGGGTTTCCTCGTCATAGAATTACAACAGTAATGAGTACATTCTGATATAGACTAAAGCTATAATGATATATTATTTATTAGGAACATATCTCTCCATCCATAACTAAAGATAGAGCCTAGTGGAGTTGAAGAAGTGTGAGAGATTTTCAGAAACCTACATTATTTCTTCAATTCTTACAAATATTATAGTAAGAATACCCTTGGCACTTTGTTCCAGTTTGATTTTCCCCCTTAGGTTTCCAGTTTGGTTGGATCCATTGGGAGAGTGATGTTTTTGAGGGCTAAATTCCCATAGATTTCCTAATGAGGGCATGATCTCACATATATTGAATATATTCCCCACTATGGCTAGATGGTATTTCAATTTAGGATCTTTTGCTTCTTTGGGGAGATTACCGTGCATTCATTTTCGTGGTGGAGAGTTGGGTGGAAGACCATTTTGATGTTCTCCCTTAACATTTTGATTGGGAACCTGAGAGTTTGCAGCAAAAGGTTGTTCAGTATGATTATAACATGATGCAATGATCCCTCAATTGGCACTGGCCATGAGAAGATCAGTTGAGGGGCCATGAAAGACTCAGTAATTATTTGTTATTTATTGAATTCGATTTCATTAAAAAATTCAAACAATCTATTTAATAACAAAGTGAATTACTATGCTATAGGAAAATAAGCTATAAAGCATAATATTTGTTATAGTTTTGCAAATGGATTAACAAGTTAAGTGAATTTAATCGTGAAAAAAATCCATAATTATATTACCAAACGTGATTAAGTAATAGTAATATATAAACAATTCTAAAAATTAATTCCATTTGGTAATTATGTATATTGATATAGTTAGACATGTAATAAAAAATTCAAAAAAAAAAAAAACAAATATATATATATATATAATATATATATAATATTATATATATATATATATATATATATATATATATATATATATATATAATATTATATATATATATATATATATAATATAATAGATAGATAGATAGATAGATAGATAGATAGATAGATAGATAACATTAAATTGAAATAAAATTAAAAAAAAATCAAAATTTTATTTAAACCATTGTTTATTAATTTTCCATCCATCAAAATTATGATGACGTTGTAAGAGTAGATGAAAATATTGCGTACGTTTACAATTATTTTTTGAAAAAATAATTATGATTATAAAAGTATTTTTTTTCTACATATTATCCTTATTTCAAATTTCTTAAAACAATTTTTTTTGTATTTCTAAAAATATTTATCACAAATATTGTTTTCTATATCTTAAAATAAAGTGAATATTTTCAAAATTAAATTTCACTTTAAGTCCCAATTAACTACTCTTTTTAATTATCAACCATTAATCTAAATTTATTTTGAACACCTTAAAACTTCATGACTATAACACCCTCCTCCCACATCCACCCAAGTAACCATGACAACTAGGGTAAACATGAAACGAGAGACTACTATGATCAGATTTGACCTCCTATGTGACCTTAAGGAAGTGGAATCGACAAAACATCACACACAGTCATCCAATATCATTAATAAAACACTCATGAGACAAGTCAGCCACTCAGACAGCCTGTCCCTGGGTCCCACTATTGTTCTGAACCTCTTAGGCCATAGTCACTCTCATGCTATGCGCAAGGGAGTGATCAAAAACCCAAAGTCTCTCTCATAGACTTGTCTTCTAGTGACCAAAGACCCAATTTGTCAGTGCTATGCTAGTAACTTTGGGAATTGAACCACTTTTTTAGGCCTAGAGCCCAGGTCACTGCCTAGAATGGAATGAAAGCTTAGAATCAAATAAAGGACAGGGAAATGATGATGCAAAAACAGTAAGCTCAATGAGACTTTAACCATACCCCTACTAGCCCTGACAGGCATTTTGTCAAACATATCATCAACATGTAACCTACAGGTGTAAACAACATAATTAAGTGTTTGGATCTCATACTTATTTGAGAATGGCCATGAACCATTATTTTCTCATGTCATTTGCTACCTTATCACTTATTAGGTCATAGATACAATATCCATTCAAATACAAGTAAAAACGTGTTGAGATCCAAACATAGTTGCTGCCATAAAATGTACATATAACCAATATAATAGGAACATAAATACAATAAACATATCTGCCATCAAATCCATATATATACCATTAAATTTATACATGAAAATCAATGGAATGAATTTCTCATTAATCAATGCAATGAACTAGTCGGAGATGGGACTACAACGTTCCACTTGACCATAGATTGGCTGAGCCAAGTCTCTCTTCAGCCAATCATCTGTTATGAAACCAGCTCAAGAAAAGATAGAAAAGATAGATCAACGCCTTAAAATTCAAAATCTTCGAGGGGGCAAACTCCTTTACATTACATAAATGAACAATTCTTGGATGATACAAATGACAAAACCTCATTTCTATATATAGGAGTCTAAGGAGTCTCAATATAACCCAGCTGACCTAACAATAATAATATAAAGCCAAAAAAATAACAATAGAGGGATTCTATCAGGCACAGTAATAACAATATGGGGATAATAGGGGCACAACAATATTAATAAGGGGTACAATTACAATAGTAATGGGGCAATCACTAGTATTATAGGGACCCAACATGCCCCTCTCCTTCAAAAAACTGTTGTCCTCAATGCTTGAGTAGTTCTGGATACTTCTGTATAAAATTCTCATCCTCCCATGTGGAATCTTCAGCGGACAAGTTCTTCCACTTGATAAGATACTCCGAAATTGATCGATTTCGTAGCTATCGAGTTCTTGTTTATGTCACTGTTTCTAGTTCCAATATAATTTTTCCTTCCTCATCAAGTTCTGGCAATATTGTTTGAACTGGGAGCTTGTCGCCTATAACCTTCTTTAAACATGAAACATGGAAAACTGGGTGCAATCGAGAAGCTTCAGGAAGCTCCAATTTGTATGCCATAGTACCAATCTTTTGCAACACCTTGTATGGACCATAATACTTTGGTGATAATTTATTATCCTTCTTAGCTTGCTTGAGGGACATTTGCTTATATGGTTGTAGCCGTAGGAATACCCAATCACCTACATCAAAACTTCTTTCACTGCGATGTTGATCTGCCTGTTGTTTCATTCTATTATGTGCCAACACAAGGTTATCCTTTAAGAGTTGGAGGACTTGTTGTTGATGTTCTATGTGATGTTCCACTGCTTGAACCTTAGAATTTTCTCTTAAATATGATGTGATGGATGGTGGCTGATATCCATAAAGTGCCATAAATGGGGTCATTTTTGTTGCTGTATGGAAGGAAGTGTTATACCACCATTCAGCAAGAGGCAACCATTTGACCCATTGTGTCTGTTTATCAGAAACAAGCAACGAAGATATCCTTCCAAACATTTGTTTACTATCTCAGTTTGCCCATCAGATTGAGGATGATAAGATGAGCTATGAGCTAACTGAGTACCGAGACAAGAGAATAATTCTGTCCAAAAATTTCCAGTGAAAATGGGATCTCTGTCACTTACAATAATCTTTGGGTTTCCATGTAGCTTTTGAATTGTTTCCATAAATGTAGTAGAAATTGTGCTAGCTTTAAATGGATGTGATAATGCACAAAAGTGTGCATACTTGGTAAGTCTGTCAAATACCACCATGATGACACTCTTTCCCTTAGACTTGGGTAAACCTGTGATAAAATCCATTGAATCCTCCTCCCAACATTGGCTTGGAATGGATAAAGGTTGTAATAGACCTGGGCTATTAATTGTTTCAACTTTATTTTTTTGGCAAACCAAACATTCTACCACAAACTCTTGAATATCCAATTTAAGGCCATCACAAAAAAATTCCTTCTTTACCTTGTGGTAAGTTTTTAAAACTCCTGAGTGCCCTCTTAAGGGAGAAGTGTGCAATTCCATAAGAATCTTTTGCTTGAGTTGGGAATTCTTACAGAGGTATAAGCAATATTTGTACCATAACGAATCATTTTGCCAGCTAAATGTATCAGATATACTGGAATCTTGTTGTAACTTTCGAATAAGTGCCCACACTTCATCATTCTTCCATTCCTCCCTTGCTTCGTTTATCCAATCTGGTTGGATAATAGAAATGGCGCACAACAATGCTTCCACATCCTCATCCTTTCTTGAGAGTGCATCTGCCACCACATTTTGCTTCCCTTTATTGTAGATGATTTCAAAGTCATAACCCAACATCTTTGTGACCCACTTTTGTTGCTCTTCAGAGGATAATCTTTGTTCTAAAAAGTATTTAAGGGCTATCATGATCTGTTTTTACCTTGAAGTGTCTTCCCATTAGGTAGGGTCGCCATTTATTAAGTGCATGGAGTATTGCCAACATTTCTTTCTCATAAATAGCTTTGCTTAAAAACTTTCCCTGATTGGACGAACTTTCAAGCAAATGGGATCTTTCATCTTGGGCATTAGAGAGCAACACCAATTCCATTTCCTGAAGCATCACATTCCACAATAAAGGTTTTTGTGAAGTCTGGTGTAGCTAAGACCGGTGCTTGCACATTGCCTCTTTAAGATGTTCAAAGGCCTTTGTTGCTTCCGGAGTCCATGAAAATGCATCTTTCTTCAATAATGTTGTTAGAGGTGCTGCTATTCTCCCATAATTCTTAACAAACTTGCGATAATACCCTGTCAACCCGAGAAATCCTCGCAGATGCTTTATGGATGTGGGGATTTTCCATTCCTTAATGGCTTTAATTTTGCTAGGGTCTACCTTAACTCCTTCATGAGATACAATATGACCAGATATTCAACCTCTTGTACTCCAAAGAAGCATTTGGATCTTTTTGCTTATAATTGTTTCTCCTCCAATAGTTGTAGCACCCTGTCAACATGTTCAACATGATGCCTCCAAGACTTGCTATAGATTAGTATACTCATAAAAAATATACATAATACAAATTTTCTAAAGGAAGGGTTTGAAAATGGAATTCATCAAACCTTGAAATGTAGAAGGTGCATTGGTAAGGCCAAAAGGCATGACCAAAAATTCATAATGACCCTCATGAGTTCTAAATGCTGTTTTCGGGATGTCTTCAGTCTTCATTCTGATTTGATGATATCCTGAACGAAGATCCAACTTGGTGAAGTAAATTGATCCATGCAATTCATCCAGTGATTCATCAATGACAAGAATGGGAAAATTATCAATAGTGAGCTTGTTGAACTCCCTATAATCCAGACACATGCGCCATGATCCATCCTTCTTGTGCACCAATACTACTAGAGCAGAGAAAGAACTTTGACTAAGTTGAATTATACCAGCCTCGAGCATTTCTGCAACCATACATTCAATTTCACTCTTTTGGGCATAGGGATATCTGCACGACCTGATGTTTGGAGGAACACTTCCTGGAATCAGATGAATAGCATGATCCTGATCATGAATAGGTGGGAGACCTTTGGGAGTCTCAAATACTTTGGAATGATTGTCCAAGACTTTTTGGAGATCTGTACAAATACATGATTCTGATGTGGAAACATCTAGTGAACATAACTGTGCAATTTTACCTCTTTGTTCCTTCTTTAGAAGCTTTGTCATACTGTTAGAGATGATTATCTTTCTTGGTTTCCCTGCAATACCCCTTAATTCAACTTCCTTTCCTTCTGCAGAAAATTTCATGAAAAGTTCTTGAAAATTAAAAACTATTGTACCCAAGAATTGTAGCCATTAGACTCGTAGTACAACATCAACACCTCCCATTGGAATGGAAAGCATTGGGCTAGTCAATACATATTCTCCCATGGATAGCTTGATATTATGGCACTTTCCAGAGCAATTTATTGTTCTTCCATTTGCAACCATCACTTGACACTCTAGTGCTGAATATAAGAAGCAATTCAATTCTTTTGCTACCTTACAATTAATAAAATTGTGGGTACTTCCTGAATCAATCAACACTATTACTTTTTTCTTCTTGATTTGTCCTTCTATCTTGATGGTTTGAGGAGTGGTAATTCCCGCCAATGCATTACAAGATATGGTCAGATTCATTTCTTCTTTATTTAGGCTTTGTTCCTGGAGTATATCCTCTTCTTTTGTCCTTTCTTGCTCCTTTTCTTCTTCCTCTTCACAATCTATGTAGAATAATTTCTTCTCAGCACACTTATGACCTTTACTCTATTTGCTATCACAACTGTAAAAAAACCCTTTTGCTCTTTTTTCTTCCAATTTTTGTGATGTCAACCTTATAGGTTGTGGAAGACTAGGGCCAACAACACTTCCATCTTTATAGTTGTGAGTGGTATGCTTCCTCGTTGCCATAATTTTGCTTTCCATTTTTCTTGCTAACCTGAATGCCTTCTCTAATGAATTAGGTTCCCAAGGCGAACATCATGTGGAAAATATTTATCCTTTAAAGACCCTATGAACACATCAATCCTATGCTCCTCTAGAATATCTTTTACCCTTATGTTCAATTTTTGGAACTCCTCAATGTGCTCCATTATTGAACACTTTTGTTTAAGACTTATCAATTGGCTAAAAAAAGTGTTGCTTTTTGTATCTTCATAATGTGCTACCAATTATTCCGTAAAAATTTCCCAAGTGATAAATTGTTTACGAGAGCAAAGCCATTGATATCATACAAACTAATTTGGTTCCAAATATAAAGTTGCCATACGTACCTTTTGTGTGTTTTGCACATTATTGAGATTGAAAAATTGTTCCATCTGTAATATCCATGTTGCGGGATCCTTGCCATCAAACTTCCTCATATCGATTTTTAGAATAGGTGGGTCTTCGATCCAACATTAGAGTCTATGAAATCATGATTAACATTTCTTTTGTTCTCATCATGAGTTTCCTTTACTACCCTTTCACCGTTAGTAAGCATTTCTTGTAGAAACTCTGTTAAATCTGTCTTCAAATCTTCCATGCCTATCTTCAAATCTTCCATGTTTGTTTTTAAACCATCCATCTTAGCTTCTACATCTTTCTTTAAACCATCCATCTTAGATTCTGTTGATTTTTGTGCAAGTGACACTTGTTGCACTTGGTCTCGTAATTTTGATATATCATGTTGCATTTCTTCCTCTTCTTCATGAGTCATGCTAGATCTTTCAGGTTGCATACCAGGTATTTGCATTTTCTTTCTTTGGGACATCAATTACCGATAATAATGCTTTACTATGCCTTTTTAATTCCTTCAAACTAATTTTTGAAACCAAGCTTATGCAAAAATTTAAAAAAACTACACACCTTTTTTCACTTTGTAGGAGCTCAATATTGAATCTGATGTATCCTTGTAATTTTGGATCATCTAGTTCTGAAACTGCGGCTTATAGTAGCCCTCTGTATCCTCTTTCCAATGCCACCAATATGATCCAAATTGGATTCTTGAGGGAATAGTTATGCCAAATTTCCCATAGTGACCTGATTATAGACTAGTTCAGTAGAGTGAACTTGTACGACGTGCCATGAGTCACTGTTTCGACCTTTGGCTCTAAAAACTATATAGAAGAAACTATAGTCTGTCCTCTTTCGGTACCTTTTTATGAAATTTCAATCCAATGCTCAGAGAAAAAGTTATGACGCTTTTCCCCAGGTCACCTGTTTGGAATGTAATTCAGGAGTCTGCAAAAAGAGCAACTTCCTCAAATCATATCTCCGCAAATATAGCGTGAAAAGCTCTGAAATTCAGACCCAAGCTGCAGCATGATGTCTTCTCAAATGGGTTTTTTTTTCAACTTCTGAAACATCGCAGAAAAAAGTTATAGCGAAAATGCAACGATGACCTGTTTGGAGCAGCGAAGCCCTAGAATCCAAAGCTCTGATACCAAATGTTATGTAACCAGCTCAAGAAAAAGATAGAAAAGATAGATCAACGGCTTAGAATTCGGCCTCTTCGAGGGGGCAACCTCCTTTACATTACATAAATGAAAAATTCGTGGATGATTCAAATGACAAAACCTCCTTTCTATATATAGGAGTCTAAGGAGTCACAATATAACCCAACCGACCTAACAATAATAATATAAAGCCACAAAAATAACACTAGAGGGATTCTATGGGGCACAGTAATAATAATATGGTGACAATAGGGGCACAACAATATTAATAAGGGGTACAACTACCATATTAATGAGGTAATCACTAGTATTATAGGGACCCAACAGTCGAGCCATAATAGCTACGCAATATGAGGCTTGGAGGGTGCAAGATTTGGTTTTGTATGGACCAGGATAACACATACGTCCGGCCCAGGTGAGTCAACAAGCACAAATTCAAGGTACCGAACCTCCCCTACTATCTTACATCCTAAGCCTTTTATAAGAAGGTAGCTTCGTGGCCTGGGGTGAATAGGTAATGTAGATGGGCAGGGTTTGTCTATGTGCTACTAGAAGTCTTTTAGTACTCCACGATAGAGAAACATATAATGGGTTAGACAGAACTCCACAATCGATATTTGATGTTTGATATGTTGTAGCTTGAATTGCCCTTGTTGTAGCTTTCTAATGTCGATGGTGCCACAAGTGGCTGTGTGGGTGATATGGGCCTCAAGTTTGTGCTCTTAGTTCATATCCTTATACCATCATGCCACCCTTAACATAGGTGTGAAACTAGGAGATCACTGTATGCTTGCCCTTACTACATAACAATATGCAATTACTAGGCACTGAATTTCCACATCATATTGATTTAACATCAGCAGCAGAAACCATACTTCATCGTCAACGGATTCCATAGATGGTTGCACATACATTGAGCTCAGGATACCATGAGAAGCATTTGGCTGCCAGGCCTCCTTATCGAAATGAACTAACCCAACCGATCAATCTCACTGATTTGGTTTCCTGCTTACCATTAAGACTACAGATTAAACTGCATTACAACTTGACTTTGCTCCCACCATTGCTCTCAACATTCACATAGAACAAGGACTAGCTGCCCCACAACCTCTCTTGTTATATTTAAATTTAATAACAAATTTTACCTGACTTTATCACTGCAACTCTTAACTTTAAAAACACACATTCTGATACTTTCCTTTTCCTTTTTTAAAAAAATTATATAAATTATTTTCATAATAAATTCGGAAAGTAATAAAAACCTTCGTTAATATTGTTTGCGCAGGTTGCCACCTCTTCTCTCTTCTTAGTTTTGGCATGTTTGTATGTGGTCCACAATGTCGCGTCCAGTACCATTTTAAATGTATTTACATGCTTTGTAATGATAGAGATTAAACAATATTTTGGGATGTTCGAAATTGACCTTTTTTTGTAAGCCTTCATATGCGTATAGACCCAACATATATTATCCAACTCAATTTCACGTCGTAAATCTTGCAATATTTGTTCAATGGCGTTTATGTTTTTGTGCAATAACGTATTGCATTGGAGTGCATAGGGGACTGTAGTCCGGTCGGCTCACCATTAATTGTCCATGGCTAATTCAGATAAGTTTTGATTCTCCTTGACCAGCGCGGTAATACAGAATTCGGTTCGAGAATTCCTGTGCTCAACCATCTTCGGGCCTAAAGAAAACATATCCATTTGATCATAATTCTCTCTCATTTTTTATTGCTATCTTTCGATTGCAGATTTGATCCAATGGACGTGGGCGCCGTCAATTTTTTGACCGCACTCATATCCGTCAGATCCCAAATCTGCAATTGACTTAAACTCATAGTTTCTGATTGCGGCGTAGTCTTTCATGGCAAAGTGGGGATGGTGCACTTGAAGTGGTTTCGATCATTGAGTGAGTTTAATATTGGTTAGTGAATCTTGAAAGATATTGGCGTGGTTCAATCTCTTTATCAATGTAATAAACATTAAAATATTCACCAGAATGATCACGAAAATTTAATGTGAATTATTTTCTTTTGATTTCCTTTGTCACACATGTTTGTTCAAATCCAACCACTTTTTAACAAGTATAATCTCTATGCACTTAAATTTAGAAATCTCACTTAAGTTTCATACCAAGTTTCATATTTTTTAAATATTATTTAGTAAAATCTATATTAAGCATGGATTTAGCATAGGCTAACAGTGAAAGCATAGATTAATAGTGATGAAATCTGAAAAATCTCTATTAAGTATGGATTTAGCATAGGCTAAGGGTGATAGTATAGATTAATAGTGATGAAATTTTTTAAGATGTAAATTTTTTTAAACTATAAAATTTAAAAAAAAATCATTTTTTCATAATAGTTATATATATGATGTGTGATTTTTTATTGTTTAAATTATATTTTTGAATGTGATATAGAAGGGATAATATGTGCAATTACATTTCACTTATACTCGACACAAAGTTACACCTTAAAAAACAAAATGTAAAATAGTGTGGCTATTTCAAACATTTGAATATAATATGTGCAATTAAATTTCACTTACACTCCACGCTAAGCACATATCTAGTGTGGGCCAAGAGTGACAAAATATGTTTAGTGGAAAAAATCTTTTAGAGTGATGCAAACCTCTTTTAGAGTGCAAAATTTAGGGAAAAAAAGAAAAAAGTCATCCCCTAATAGAGGATATATATATGGAGGGGAAGATTAACTTTTCATTTCATTTTTTAATGTTATATAGAATTTATAACTTAAATTTGTAAGTCCACAAATGATTTGTTGTAACAAAAAAAAACCAAATAATGAGATTATTTTTAACATTTTAATCATAAAACTTATTTTTTTCAATTACTTTATATGATATATACATTTTTTTAAAATAATATCTATTTTTCTTTTTTTCCGTAGCTGAGCCACCCACGGCGGATTTGAATCAGTGACCTATCAGAAGGAGTGCCTTAATAGTACACCCATTCACCATCAATCCAAAGCCCCATGGGATAATAATATCTATCTTTCTATCTATATAGATTTGTTTTTCCTTCTTTTTACATTACATGTGAAGTGAGACATTTTATCTATGGACTACATTCTCTACATTAAAATATTTTTTTATTATCAATATATTTTTAAATATACATCAATATTACTTAATCTTACCTATTAAAATATTTTATTGAAACCCCACATTGAAATATTTTTTATTATTATGAATATTTTTAATGTCATATATTAATTTATATTAAGAATTGAATGAAGTACACATCTCCATCTTATTGTCCTTATTAGGAAGTATTTCATATTTTTTAATTCTCAATTAATTTTTGTG
Organism: Pinus taeda; assembly: GCA_000404065.3. Classification (NCBI taxonomy): domain Eukaryota; kingdom Viridiplantae; phylum Streptophyta; class Pinopsida; order Pinales; family Pinaceae; genus Pinus; species Pinus taeda. The sequence goes on along the minus strand of APFE031721469.1, from coordinate 235,912 downwards.
TTCTGCATATTTTATTATATACAACATTAACATATTTTCTCTTAACATTCTCTTTCTATATATAGATATATATGAAGTTGATATCAATATAAATTAGTTAACATACATCATTAAATATTTTATCTAAAACCCTTGTTGAAATATTTTTGAAAAGTATATTTAAACATCTTACTCATACTTTTTCTTTTTACTTCACTAGTTATCTTTTTAAAGGTTATATGAACTTATATTAAGTCATGAAATATTTATTTCATTTTATTTATGACTAAGAGTGAGGGACAATTGTCAACTCTAAGTTGATTATACATGAAATGTCACATAGTCATCACAATACAATGTAGAATGCACCTTTCAACTCAATAGCATGTATTTGGTTATAATGGTGATCTAAACAATTATAGTGCTTCAATAATTATCATGATCTTAGAGTGCTTCAAATTAATTGTAGATTTTCTTAAAGGGAATTCTTCTTCTTTTATTACACCTTCGAGGATACAAAGAGCAAGAAAAATTCAATGGTTTTTAATCAGTTTGGTTATTCTTGTCCTCTCTTGGCTTTCTTTTCATTAGATAGTTGATATACCTTGGTGTGTAGGTTTTTTCTTTGTTGTCAAACTATCATAAAACCTATTTTTTTTATTAGATAGTTGATATAATTGGGTGTTTAGGCCCTCAATATATTTTTCCTTTTCTTTTTTGTTGAACTACCACAGAAACTATGTTGAATGTTAAAATAATTATGGTTTTTCTATTGGTCATATTTAGGTAGTGGTAGACTACGGCAAAACAAAATTAACTCCAATTTATTTTTCTAAAATTAAATAATAATTTTAATTTATCATAAAAGAAATAATGAACTGGAATAAGTGTTTAATGTTTGGATCCCTATTCAAAGTTCATCCTAATTTGAATTTGACTATTTAGTAAGAAATTGAATTATGAGACAAGTAGACTATGAGATTGTGAGGAAATAATCTTCATTATTTTTATAATAATAGAAGTTGTAACTAAAAACTTGGAAAATTTTCGGGGCTAATATTCATAGCTGGTATAATTTTCCATGGTTTTTCCTAAAAACAAATTCGCCAATTTCCATTTTTTCTAAAAATAATTCACCCAAGTTTTATAATATAAAATTGTTTTACCTTAAATATGATGAAAATTATATAGAGAGTATATATAAAAGCATAATAAATTTAAATTTTTTTACAAAGATATCACCAAATATTTTATAATTTTCATATTATAGACTAGCAAAATTTGTTAATGTTTCTAAACGTTAAAATATATTTTCATTCTTAAACACCTGAACATTTAGTCTTTAAATTTTACTATATTTTAATTTATTATAAATTAAGTCAAATAAGATATAACAAATCTTACCTTAATAAATCAAATAATACCATTTGATGAATTTAATAAATTTAGTCTCATTAGAATGTTATGGTCAAGTAACGTTTTGAAGCAATAAATTTTGGAAGAAGGATTTAATGTCTAAATATTTTTGCTACCAAGCTTGCCTCCACAAGAGTTTTTGATCATAACTATGAAATAAAAGTATCTTCTAGAATATATTATAACTTAATTGTGTTTCCACAATTAGAATAAAAAAGGAAAATAATATAAAAGAGATATCCTTGAATTCAAAATGGTTCTATCAAAAAGCTCTAAGTGTGAATTCTCCCATTCTTGGGGATTCTAACCCTAAGTGTAAATTTTACCCATCTTGAGGATTCTAAATATCAACGTCCTTGCTGGTCTCCCTTATTTGTCTCTAGATTAAAACAATTAGATTCTACCCAGGGAAAACAAGATTATAACTAAGTTAAGCCTCATTGATGTATTGAAGAATGAGAAGAGGCTATTTGGAAAGCTTGACATTATGTATGAAGACTAACTTCTTTTAAACTTGATTTGTTTATAGTAAACACATCAACCTTTCAACACCCTCAAGAATTATTGAAAAATAACTTTACCGGATTATTTTTTGGAAGGAATCCATGTTATTTGAAAGTTTCTCTTCACATTCAATAAATTTTTAAGGCATTTATAATAATAAGAGATAAAATAATTAAAATTTAAATGGAAAAGAAATATTATAATATTTAAGTTTGGCGTTTTAAATTATAATTACAATCTAGTATTTATTAGTTATGGTTAATTAAGGTTAATCATTATCCATTATAATTTTCTCATATTTAATCGTAGTTAATTATGGCCTACTAGTTCTGTTCATGCTGGTCAAATAACCCATTAATAAAGTGGTTGATATTTGCTTTAAAATGACGCATCAATAAAGTAGTTGATATTCATTGTCAAATAACATAGCAATAAAGTGGTGGATAAACATCATTTTCCACTATGCCAATCATTTAAAAAAACATAAAAAAACAGTCTCGTTAGACTACAAACTTATGATATGATTCAACTAGTTATTATTAAAATGTTTTTTATTCTAAATTATTTTTCCTAATTAACTAATAAATAAATAAAATCTGATTAATTAATGACACTACCATACTGTATAAGATTTTTTTGCTGAGGCAAATGTCGAACCTTCCTTTGCATTAATTGAACAAATAGATTTCAATATGAACAATTATCTCCCCATCATCAAGAAGACAAGAAAACTAAGGACAAGCCCTAGGGGCAAGCCATTAAGCTGAACAAAGAACAACAAAAAAAACCAGTGGAAGAGCCCAACAATCTGGGCCGGACATACCACAAGCAAACCGATGGCTGAGGAAGAAAAATGCTCCGACAACACCTCCGAAGATTAGCGGCACCTCACCTCAAAGCTGCACGGAGAAACAAGACCATTGATTAACTTGTGCTGCATCCTATGGTGGAGATTCATATCACACCGGACAAACCACCTTCCTACCACCTTCCTACCACGTGTCGAAATCTGATTGTGATCGCTCCAAAAAAGAGAATACCGCTTCCCGAGTGAAAGAAGTGCAAACGTATGAAAACCGCCGGTGAAGCAGTTAATCCCTCCAAACCCTAAAAAATGGAAAATCCCTGCTATCGGGAGACGTCGGATTCCTAACGCTCTAACTGTATCTCCTCTCCTGAACCTGGAATCTATTAAGGGAAAGGAGCACTCCCTTAAAGAAGGACTTGTGGTTACCATTACACTCACTCTGAATAGAACAAAAAACTGCCTCACAATCTTCTAATACTCATCCCCTCCTCCACGAGCCCAGAAATCATAAATTTCCTTGTCCTTAGTGGCTTGAGCCTCACATATAGCTTTTAGCCTGCTAGGAGGCATCTCCTGCCATTTCATGTCTATTCTGCTCTCGGAATCAATCACTCCTTGGTTGGCTAGTAGATCTGCAAGTTTGTTGGCCTTCCTCCGAACATGATTGAAGCTAACGGTTATAAGGCATTGGAGATGTTTATGAATTATCTAGTACACTTGAATAAGTCTCCATTGTTTTGAGACCCTTTCAGGCACTGTTCCATAGCTGATTTTCTTAACTGCATTTATGGAAATCTCAGAGTCTGCTTCTATGAGAACATTTGAGCTATGATTGAGTTTAAGCAACTCCAAACAATGTTCCAACACCATTAATTCAGCCATATTGTTGGTGGCTTTGCCTAAATGGCAGTGGAAAATAAAAATTAATTTTCCTTCTTCGTTTCTTAACACACCTCCATAACCTGATGTTCCTGGGTTACTTTTTGAAGCCCCATCAATGTTGCATTTCCGATACCCTTTTGGTGGAGGATGCCAGAAATCCTTTTCCCTTTCCAACACTCTTACATTCTTGCTAAGACCCTCCAGTATGATCTCATGAATTCCCAGCTACTTGAGAGTTCTCAATTCGCGTGCAGTGGGGGGATTCGAGGGGTAATTGTGCACAGTGGTAGAGACAGTCTCTCTAATCTGCTTTAAGATTAATTCCATCAACCAAATGGCAGTTGTTTTTTCATCCTTGAAAATTCGTTTATTCCTTTCGTTCCAAACATTCCATATCATGAAGCTTGGTGTCAATGTCCAGGCCAAATTGAGGATTTCATTCTTTGAAAAGCTTTTTCTCCACTTGTTCAGGGTATTACTGTTGCTACCTTTATCTCTATCTATCTGTTGAAAAATGATGTTGAAAGAATCCCAAAGCCAGTTGATATAGGTACGGTCGTTGAGCATATGTTCTATTGTTTCCTCTTGAGCCTCACATAATGGGCATCTAAAGGGCCCCATAACCCCCCTCTTTTGAATGTTATCCCAAGTTAATATTTTTTTGTGATGAACTAACCACATAAACAGTTTGATCTTCATCCATCCTTGGTGGGTCTAGAGGTTTTTCCAGGACTTTGCCTAAACGCAGGGCTCAAGGTTAAGGGAAACTCTTTTAGATTCATGGATGTTAAAGATGCCTTCTTTGCTTTGTCCCGATATTAACTGATCCTACCCATATGTGACCAAGAATTTTCTCTGTTCTAAAATTTTCATAACTTCTTCTATTTTTGTCTTGGTGGTGCCTACCCCTCTGCATTCTATTCTCCTCCAGCTTCTCCAATTCTCAGTGTCATGAGGAAGATTCCAGAAATCCTTGACTTTTATTAGTCCTTAGGAATCAGTTTCCTGCTTGATGCTCATAAAGTCCTCCCTTAACAACATTGGTTCTTGTTGCCATTTGTCTTACCAGAAGAGCGCTTGTTGACCTACTCTGATTTCCCAGAAGCTGTTTTTCTGAACTAGGCTTCTGTTATCCAAGGCTTTATTCCAAATATGAAAGCCTTTTATGTTCCCTGACATTCTAATGAGATCACTTGTTTACCAGGAGCTGGCATATTTTTCTTTCCAGGTTTTAGCCCATTGCGCCTCTGGTTCTTTAACCCATCTCCACCAGAGTTTGGCTCCTAGAACATTACTTAGAATCTCTTGATCATCTAAGCCTAGTCCTCCATGAGTTTTGGGTTTACAGATTTTATCCCAAGAAAAGAGGGCCCATTTATTTTTTGTCTCCTCCTTACCCAAGAGGAAGTCTCTCTGAATGTTCCTGAGTTGCTGTAAAACCCCTTTGGGGGCTGGCAGGGTTGACAGAAAGAAAATGGGGATGGATTGGAGAATTGCCTTCGTCAAAACCAATCTGCCAGCCAGGTTCAACACTCTATAAGTCCATTTTTTGATCTTCTCTTGCATCTTGTTGAGCACCGGTTCACATATACTTTTCTGCATAGGTTTATCTGTAAGGGGGATTCCCAAATACTTTTACGGGAGGACCTTCCTTTGGAAGCCCAGAATTTTGGAGATGTTCCTTTGAATATCAATGTTAGTGTTAAAGAAAAAAAAATTGATTTGGAGAGATTGACTTCCATACCTTACGCCAAGGCGAAGTCATTTAAGATTTTTTTGTACGTTGTAGCTTCCTTAACCGTGGGGATACCCTACAGCATGGTGTCATCCACGAATTGTTGATGAGTCAGGGCTTGGCTGTTCTCCACTAATTAAAGACCCTTAATCTTTCCTAAAAATTTAGCAGTTTTAATGGTTTGGCCCAATCCTTCCATCATGAGGATGAAAAGGAAGGGAGAGAGTGGATCTCCTTGTCTAAGACCTCTGGAAGGAGTGAAGATCTCTGAGGGCACTCCATTCACCAGAATTGAAAAGCTGGGTGAAGTAACCAAAGCCATAACCCATCTGATCTAGTCATGATCAAACCCAAACGCGGAAAGGACCTTTCTGATGTAAATCTAGTTCACCTTGTCATACGCTTTTTCTATGTCTAATTACATGATCATACCGGTCTTCTTTTTGCTGGTGAGAGAGTGAACAACCTCGTGGGTTTGAATAATATTATCGAAGATTTTCCTTCCTTCCACATAACCAGACTGTTCCCCAGAAATCAAAGAGGGCAAAAGAGGTTTGAGTCTGTTGGCCAGGATCTTAGAAATAATTTTGTAAACAACATTGCATAAAGCTATTGGTCTGAACTTATCAGGAGACAGGGTGGAGTCTTATTTGGGTATCAGGGAGATAAAAGAGGTGTTGAGGGCTTTCAGAATAGATTTGCTTCTTCTAGATTCCTCAACCACATCCAAAATATCCTGTTTGACAACATTCCAGTAGGCTTTGAAAATTTCCACATTAAAACCATCTGGACCTGGAGCTTTGCCATTTTTCATCTCTTTGATCACTGTACTAACCTCTGCTTCAGTTACTGGTTTGTTCAGGTTAAAGTTATCTTCTCTAGACACCATCCTGGGAATATTCTTTATAATTTCCTTGATGTTATAGTCTCTGTGTATATTATTCTCCTTTGTGATGCCTTTGAAATGCTGAACCATCACAGCTTTGATATTCTCATGAGTGGTCTGAAGCTCCCCATCTTCATTCAATATTGGGGAGATTCTATTGTGCGTTCTATTGGCTAAAGTGGAACGGTGCAAAAACCTGGTGTTCCGTTCACCTTCTTTGAGCCATTGAACTCTGGACTTTTGTCTCCAAAAAATTTCCTCCTGTTTGCATAAATTCTCCCAAGCTAGGTTGAGTTTTTCAGCTTGCTCACTTTTGGATTTATCAAAACCTTCTACGATCATTACTTGGTTTAGTTCCTACATTTTGATCTCTACTGATTTTTTGTTTGCAAAAATGTTACCAAAATCCTTCTTGTTCCATTCTTTGAGTTTGATTTTTATGTTCTTTAGCCTTTTGTGGAGGAGGAACACTTTGGAGCCCTGAATTTGCAGATCTTTCGTCCACCATTCCTCAATGTTGCTGATAAAATTTGGGTGGGAGAGCCAGATTTTTTCAAATCTGAAGGGTCTATTTTTGGGAGCATCAATTCCCTTGATTTCTAATTGAATCGACCAGTGGTCATGGCCTCCAAATGGGAGAACACTTGCATATATTTCTGAATTTGTGAGCATAAACTTCTCGGAGATCAAAAATCTATCTAACTTAGAGGTAACCTGAGCATTACCTCCTCTTTTGTTATTCCAAGTAAAAAGACCATTTTGCATTTCAGAGTCAACCATCTTCATCTCTTCTATGAAAGAATTGAATTCTACTGAATCTCTACTGAGGATTTTGGTGCCTCCTTTTCTTTCCAAAAGAGATTTAATCATATTAAAATCTCCTCCAATGACCCAGGGGATTTCTTTATGTCTGCTTCTGAGATCTACCAGGGAGTTCATAAATCTAAGCTTCTCATCTATTTTCTGTGCACCATAGACGTTCGTAACCAAGAAGGTGTCAGACATCCCCATTGGCTGAATGATAGCTGATAAGTAATTTCTCGTTGCCTCCGCATCTACAATAATTACTTTTTGGGGGTTCTAGAGAGTAAGAATGCCCCCCGCTGTGTTTTCTGCTTTAACTTCTAGAAACTCAAATTTACTGAGCCGTTTGCTATGGATTTGTAAGAATTCCCCCCGTTGTGTTTTCTGCTTTAACTTCTAGAAACTCAAATTTACTGAGCCGTTTACTGAGCCGTTTGCTATGGATTTCCTTGTCAAGGATTTCTTGTAGTTCGTGCTCTTCCAGATCTATTTCACTTCGAGTCATTTCCTGGTCCATTTCCATTTTTTTTTCACATCTCATTGCCTCTTTTACAGAGTCCATGGTCGGAGGGAGATTTAAGTCCTCTTGCTTTTCTTTTTCTATGACATCTTCCTCCAGATCTTGAATTTCTCTTGTGATTTCTTCATTCTATTCTAGCACTTTAAAGTTATTTTGACTGCCTTTTTTCCCCTCAGTATGTTGTTGTTTTGATCCCTTTTTTTCTCCCCTTCCTTTACTGGCCACTTTCTGAAAGCTTTCGGTGTCCTTCGTTGTGTTGAGTTTTTCTTTGTTATCTTCTTTGCTAAGAGGGGTGTCCCTTAATAGATGCCCATGTTCATGGAATTTTAGACATCTGAAGGGTATATGCTCATAGTCCACCACCTATACCCACTCCTCATCCAGAACTTCCAGTATAACTTCGTCTGGGAGTGCTCCTGATAGATCCATTTCCACACAGATTCTAGCAAAGGAGGTATATTTTCCCCTTTTTGTGGCTTCCGAAGCTTTGATATAGTGTCCTAGTTTATTACCAATGGCAGCCAATGATTCAGTTTGCCAATAATCAAGAGGAGGAGAGTAGAGCCTTAGCCACACAGGAACCGAAGTGAAAGTCTCCCTCTCTGGAACAAAGTTCATTTTCCAAGGTCTCATATAGAGACCTGCTACAGCAAAAAAATAGGGTCCTCCTTCGAATATTCTGTCTTTGTCTTCGATGTTGGAGAACACAACTGTGAAGAATCCTTTTGACCCCAGATGTAGGTCAATGCTTCCTTTGGGCTTCCAATGATACTTAATCCATGTCTGCAAAGCCTTTTCAGTGGGCCATAGTCCCATGAATTTACAGATTATGGCGTAGGTTGCCATATGTTCTCTGTGTTCCTGCAGAGCAAGATCGTTTAGTATTACTCAGGGAGTGATTTCAGCTTTTGGTTTGGAAGGTCCTTTTAGATTTTTGTCTCTCGAACCAAGACTTTTTTCTTCTTCCTCTTTGTCCTTTGTGCTACTGTTTTCTTTTGTTCTCGTCCCATCTGTTTCCTTTTCATTATCTCTGATTCTGTAGTTCCTATCGCTTTTACTGTTTCTAGTGAGTCCCTTGCTTCCGCTGGCCACTGCATCTTTGTAGGAGGAAGCCGAGCTCCCTCCCCTGCCGCTCTCCATATGAATCGAACTCTACCTGTAGAGGAACCCTGACCGCCGCGTTTCTTCCGCTCCTGCTGCATTTTTTTCACCTCTGTGTTTTCCTTCTTTAACGTGCATCCACCATATTGTATAAGTTATTTAAGTCATGGAAATCCCATTGAATAGGAACAGTGAAATGTAGTGGAGAAGTTTAGGGGAAGGGAATAATTAGTTTAAGAAGATTACAAATTGGCTTGAAAAATAGTGGATATTTTAGTATGATCTTTGTTAAAATCTGGTAGATATTTTGGGAAATTTAGATTATAGCTGTCAAAATTTAAGAATTTTGGGTTGGTATAGAGTTTATAGGGTTTTTAATAGTGTTGCATGGTTTTCACCATAAAAAACAATTCAAACACTCTGATGATTAGATTTTTAATAATCATAGCTTAATTGTTTTATATTTTTATAGCAAAGACGTTGTTTTCCAGGGAAGTTTTTTGGGAAGCTTTCGTTTGGCACTCTAGCAAGCTGCCATCTATTTTTCCATTGTCGTCATGTGTTTATTTGTGCTTCCACCTGGTTTATTATGGAGTTGTCTTTTGTGCGACTTTTTGGAAGCTTTTTCAATGGTTTTTTCGGGTCTAATTTCTCTAAAATCCAGTAGGAATTCATTGAAATCACAATTTTGATGGGTAATCTTTGCACAATCTAAGTGCCATAAAGGTTTTTTAGGGTGTTGAATCCATATATACAATAAAAAACCAGTTTAAAAAGTGTAATGAATATTTCACCTCAAATTGTTTAGTACGATTTCATCAACAAAAAATCCAAAAAATCGCACTAAAACAACTTCGTTTATTATTTGTGCTTTCACCTGTAACTGTTCTATGCTTAACTATATTATATGAACACTGAGTCAATGTCACCATGACAACGATGACGATGCAGCCTTGGAGGCGAAGTGTCACACCCCCAATTTTTTTTTTGTAAATTGGCTTTCGTGCGGCATCGACCAATCACTTAACTTTTTCATTCATTAACTTGTTTCCCGTACTATGCCTAACATTCACTTCATTAACCATAATTAAAAATTTAATGTGCAGAATACATTAAATAACATTCACCAGCAGAAGACACTTAAAACATATGAAAGTAATATTTTTATTATAAAATATGTTTTTACAATCACCGGGAGGAAAACCTTCAACCAACGTTATTTAGGTTTTCACCGTTTAGCTTTCTGAATGGCTTCGTTTATACTTCGAATGCTTCCTTCGTTCAGGCCTGCATGACTCGCCGTGCAACCTTACCTGTTACAATGCTTCAACTGTGTCAAACTTCGTTCGGCGGGTGCTCATTCACCGAGTCGCCGTGCCTCGCCTTCGAACGACCCTTCGAACGGCTCCTCGAACAAGTCGCCCTACCGCGCCTTCGAATGACTTTTTGAATGAGTCACCCTATCATGCCCTACCGTAACTTCAAATGACCTCACCATGGTTATGAATCGCCCGGTAGGCGCACACACCCATGTCACCCTACCCGATGCTTTCTACACGTTCACGTTTAGTCCACCCGTCGTGTGGGCTCATCTGTCGTTCCAACTCTTATTTACCACAGAGTTGTATTATGTGTAGAGCTTGCACTTGTTGCCTCTCCCATCAGTTAGCCACCGAGTTATTATATGGTTCATACATCGTGTGGGGGTGCCTAGCTAACCCACCAAACCCACAACTCGCGTCGGTTGACCCATCGTAACATGTTGGCTTGCCTGTTTTTCAAGTCAGCTCATGGGTGGGGCCCCCTCTCACGGAACCGCTCACTAGCTATAAGTCTGCTCGCCAACTCGTCATCCACACTTCGCCTTGTTAACTCGCCAGGTCACCCTCAGGTCATCGCCCGCGCCCGTGTCTCACCCTCACCAGCTTGCCCGGTTCATCGTTTAGGCACACCCAGTGGGCGTGCCCGTGCCGCTCGACCATCACAACAACCTGCGGGCATTACATTCTTCCCCACCTAAGGTCATTGCCGTCCTCAGCAATCCGGCTATCCTCCATAGCTTCCTGTCGTACTTCGCAATCTTTTGTTTCCATCTCCAAAGTGAGCCCTCTATTTCCCAGCTATCCTCCTCTGGTGGATCCTTCCATTTGACAAGAAATTCTCGTCTTATGTGACTCCCAATTCTTGTTGTTTGAAGATTCAAAATCTTCTCCATCACAAGGTTTGGCCTGTTAACAACCATGGCTGGTCCCCTTGGTGGTTCCACTCTCTGGATGTTATGCATCAAGTCGACACTTTTTCAAATGATTGATATGGAAAACTAGATGTTTCATATGGCCCCTCATACTTCCTCATCAACGATCTTGCAGTCCCCTTAGGTGGCTGAAACTGATCTCCAGTAATCCTGAGGAACACCATGTCTCCCACACTAAAGTGTGCATCCCAAGTCTTCATGAACTTCTTTGCATGAGGACTCCTCAATAGACCTCCTGTCACTATGGTATGCAGTGTGACTGGCATCTGTTCATCTACCAACTCAAATGGACTATACCCTATCGCAAAACTATTTTGTATGTTGTAGCTGAACTGAGCTACATCCAAGAGTTAGGGCTAATTCTTCTGATCAACCATCACATAATGTCTCAATTAATCTTCCAGCAATGTGTTGATCCTCTCAGTCTACCCATCTATCTGCGGATGGTAACTCGAACTTATCAACAAAATATATCCCGACTAGCTTGAACAATGTGGTCCAAAATCTACCTGTAAATCACAGATCTCAGTCTAATACTATGCTCAATGGCCTTCCCCAATACTTCACTATGTTCTCGAAGAAAAATTCCGCAGTCCTCTCGGCTCCACAAGGTATATTTGTTGGAACAAAGACAACGTACTTGGAAAAACAATCAACCACGACCATGATCCTGCTATACCCCTGTACCTATGGTAACTGAGTGATGAAGTCCATCGAGACACTCATCCATGGTCTCTCAGGAATCGGTAAAGGCTGCAACAAACCTCCTTGCCTCTAAGTATATGATTTGTCCTACTGACAAATGATGCACGTATGTACATACTCCTCCACATCCTCTCTCATCTTCTCCCAAAAGAACCCTCTCTCCAATAATGCCAAAGAATGACATTGCCCTGGGTGGCGAGCCCATGGAGAATCATGGCACTCCTTCAAGAGGTGCCTCCTAAGCCTGGATGACTTTGGAACATAGAGTTGGTTTCCAAAGAACAAGAACCCATCTCAGAGAAAGAATTTTCGTGTCTTCCCCTCTATCTGCTTCACTATATTCTGTGCCTGAGTATCAATCTCAATGCTTTCCTTGAGCTTATTATGCATCTCTTTTGACATCTGTCCTTGAATCCTACTTCATGTTGCCCGGTCTTCCTCTCCCTCCAATTCTACTAGTTTTCCCTTCCTGCTAAGGGCATCTACCACCGCATTGAATCTACCAGGCCTGTACTCAATAGTCATGTCGAACTCTGCCAAGAAGTCTTGCCAGTGAGCTTGCTTTGCTGACAGCTTAGGTTGTGATGCAAAATAACTTGTTGCAACGTTGTTAGTCTTGACAACAAAAGGCTTCCCAATCAAGTAATGCCTCCATACCTGTAAACAGTGAATGATCACATTCATTTCCTTCTCATGGACCAGATACCTACGTTCTCTATCCTGCAACTTCTAACTCTCATATGCCACCGAATTCCCATCCTGCATAAGAACCCCTCCTATGGCAAAATATGAAGCATCTGTGTGTACCTCAAACGGTCGCTCGAAGTCTGGCAACTTTAGTATCGGTGCTGTAACCATCCTCTTCTTCAAATCATCAAATGCCTCTTAAAACTTGTTCGTCCAACTCCATCTCTTGTATTTCTTCAGTAGGTCTGTCAGTGATGATGTCACCTTGGAGTACCCCTCTACAAACTTCCATTGGTAGTTGGTCATGTCCAAAAACACCCTCATATCGTGGACATCCTTCGGTTCAACCCAATCGTCGATCGCCTTCACCCTGCTCAGCTCCATCCGTATGTACCCTTGACCCACAATGTGTCCAAGGAACAAAATCTTGGTCTGAGCGAACACACACTTAGACATATTCAAGTATAGTTGACTCTTCTTCAGCGCCTCGAAGACCAATGCCAAGTGCTTCTTATGATCCTCCATGTTATCACTGTACACCACGATATCGTCCAAGTACACTACTACAAACGAATCCAAGTATGGATGTAGTACATCATTCATCAAAGTGAAAAACGTAGCAAGAGCATTGCACAACTCGAATGGCATAACAAGGAATTCAAAGCTTCCATACCTTGTTACTATCGTGGTCTTCCTTTTATCCCCTTCCACTATCTGCACCTGATAATACCCATGCCTCAAGTCTAGCTTGGAAAACACTTGGGCTTTCACAAGCTTATCGAAGCAATCTACAGCTAATCCCAAAGGATACCTGTTCTTTATCATTTGCTTGTTGAGAGAACGATAATCACAGCACATCCGTATCTCATTTGTATCTTTATTTTGTTGGAACAATACTAGAGCTCAATAGGGGGACCTCGAAGGTCGAATGAAACCTGCATCAATTAACTCCTTTAACTGTCATTTCAGCTCCTCCAACTCAGGTCTTGACAATTGATAAAGATCTTTAGCCAGAGGTTGTCTCCCTGGCTCAAGCTCAATGCTATGGTCCACTGGATGCCTTGGTGGAAGCTTCTTTAGTAGCTCATCGAGCATCAAATCTGCATACTTAGCCAGCACCTTGGAAATCTCAGTTAGAACAGGTATCCCCACTCCATCATCGCCTTCGACTTCTCTATATATTTCATTAAACATAATTCCTCTTATTCTATTACACCATTGAAGATGCACACAACAAGAAAAATTCAATGGTTTTTTATCATTTTGGTTATCCTTCTCTTCTTGTGGTTTTCTTTTCATTAGATATTTGATATACCTTGGTGTGTATGCCTTTAATACTTGTTTTTTCATTTTTGTTGAACTATCATAAAACTATTTTTTTTGTTATATAGTTGATATACCTTGGTGTTGAACTATCACAAAAACTATGTTTGAACGCTAAAACAATTTTGGTTTCTCTATTGATCATATTTAGCTAGTGGTAGACTAGGGAAAAAACAAAACTCACTCTAATTTATTTTTCTAAAGATTAAATAATAATTTTACTTTACCATAAAAGAAATAATGACATGGAATAAGTGTTTAATGTTTGGACCCTCATTCAAAGGTCAACTTAACTTGAATTTGACTTTCTAGTAAGAAATTGAATTATGAGAGGGGTAGACTATGAGGTTGTGAGGAAATAATGTTCATTATTTTTACAATAATAGACGTTGTAACTATAAACTTGGAAAATCTTAGGGGCTAACATTCATAGGTGGGATAATTTTCAATGGTTTTTCCTAAAAAAAAAATCCTCAATTTCTATTTTTTCTAAAAATAATTCACCCAAGTTTTATAATATGAAATTGTTTTACCTTAAATATCACCAAAATTATATAGAGAGTATATATAAAACCATTATAAATTTAAATGATTTTACAAATATATCAACCAAATATTTTTAATAAATTTTAATATTATGGACTAGCAAGATTCATTAAATGTTTCTAAACTTTAATATATATTTTTTTATCTTTTAAAATTTCCGCCGACTAAAAATGCTAAAGAATATAGACCACTTGAATATTTAGTCTCTAAATGTTAATATGTTTTAATTTATTATAAATTAAGTAAAATAAGGTGTAGCAAAGCTTACATTAATTAACTAAATAATACTATTTAATGAATTTAATAAATTTAGTCTCATTAGAATGTTATGGTCAAGTAATGTTTTGAAGGAATAATTTTTGGAAGAAGGATTTGATGTCTAAATATTTTTGCTACGAAGCTTGCCTGCACAAGAGGTTTTGACCATAATTATGAAATAAAAGTATCTTTTGGAATATCTTATAACTTAATTGTGTTTCCCACACACAGAGCCAAAGAAGAAAATGATATAAACGAAATATCCACGAATCCAAAATGGTTCTGTCAAAGATATCGTGCGCATTCTACCAATCTTAAGGATTCTAAATATCAACTTCCTTGTTGGTCTCTCTCATTGCTCTCTAGATTAAAACAATTAGATTCTAGGCAAGGGACAAGAGGATTAGAACTAAGTTGAGCCTCATTTATCTATTGAATAATGATAAGAGGCTATTTGGAAATCTTGAAATTATGGATGAGGACTAACTTCTTTTAAACTTGATTCATTATAGTAAACACATCAACCCTCCAACACCCTCAAGAATTATTGAAAAATAACTTTACCTAATTATATTTGGAAGGAATCCATGCTACAAGGCTTCTCTTAGCATTCAATAAATTTTTAAGGCATCTATAATCATAAGAAATAAAATAATTCATGTTCAATTCATGTTCTAGGTACTACCAACGTAACATACTAGGTTTTTATTTCCTCAATTTTGTGTTTAATATATATAGGACTTTGGGAAATTACATTGCTTCTTAGGGAGATAAAAACAATTATTAAAATAGAAAAGGAAATAAAAAAAATGTCTGGAAATTATTGTTAATAGATTGAAAGGGAAAGTGGGAAAACTATTTTATCAAATAATTATTTTCTTCTATATTATGTTTGTGATAAATTCCTAGCTTTATAAATACTTTTATGTCACGACAATTTATGTCCATAGTCCTAAAGATTATTCCATAGTCATGGAGAGTATGCCAATGATTTCATTTATCAAACTTAAACATTTGGAAATACATAGGTCTTAGAATTCTTTCTCAATCTATGAATTTGTTAGTCATGAAATTTATTATGTTCATTATGTTTTGTTAGCCTTTTGTACATTTCTTTTGTGATTTATTTTATTATTTCTTTCATTAGAATACTTACACTATTTCTAATTCCCTATAATGACCATTAGGACATAAACGAATGGATTCTAAGTATGGAAAACAACTTAGCATTGGCGCATGTCTTGTTTATGTATTTGAGAATGATTATAGACACATAGTTATCTTTGGGTGGAGTCCAATTATATAACAAAATTCTCTTATCCTTGAATGAAGTATTGAGTTATACACAATGAAAAATAAGCGTAAATAATTTAGTTTTATAGGTAATCCCAACTTAATGTGTGATTTCTCCTTAGTTTTATGCTTAGGATATTTAGATTCAGTTTGTGAAATTAGAGTGTCTTTTGTAGGAAAAGAAGACTTTGAAACAAAAAATAAAATAAAATAAAAATAAAAAAAAAAATAAAAAAAATCAAGACCAAAAATATATGGAAGAAGTTTTTGATGGAGTGAAGGAGAATGTGATGCAAAACAAATCAATGCCTTGTCCAACATAAATATACACATACTACTTATAGTGAATCATATCATAAAATCCATACTATTGTATTCATTGGTGGAGACATTTGTAATCGAGGTTGTAAAGAAACCAATGGCATCGATTCTCCAAACATAGTAATATGGAATCTAGTGAGTAAACCAAGTCTATATTATTCGTTACTTTCCCAACCAATTATCATTATATGCTACATTCTTGTGACTATCAAGACATAAATGAATGTATTCTATATAGGGTTTTTTTTTATGATTCGGCTATGTCTTGTCTATGTATTATAGAATGATTATAGACTCATAGTTATCTTTGGGTGGTGTCCAAATTATCTAATAATTTCTCTTATCTTTCAATGGAGTATTGAGGTATACGTAACACATCAACAAAGTGTAGATAATTTAGTTTTATAGGTAATCCCAACTCAACATGCTATTTTTTCTTGAGTTTGTGAAATTTTAGTGTCTCTTGTAGGAAAATAAATCTTTGAAACAAAAACAAAATCAAGAGGAAAAATGCATGGAGGAAGTTTTTGATTGAGTGAGGGAGAATGTGATACAAAATAAAACAATTATTGTCCAACATAAATACACACATACTACTTATAGTGAATCATATCATTACATTCATACTATGGAATTCATTGATGGAGATATTTGTCATCGAGGTCGTAAAGAAACCAATGAAATCAATTCTCAAAACACAGTAATATGGAAACTAGGATAAACCAATTTTACATTCTTTGTCACTTGCCAAATCAATTACCATTCTATTTTACATAGGCTTGTCACTATCAGGACATAAATGAATATATTATATGTAGGGAAAAAAAAATTGGGATTGGAGCATGTCGTGTCTATGTATTGGGGAATGATTATAGACTCATAGTTATCTTTGGGTGGCATTCAAGTTATCTAAAAATTCCTCCTTTCTTTCAATGGTGTATTTAGTTATACGTAACAAATCAACAAAGTGTAGATAATTTAGTTTTATGGGTAATCACAACCTAACATGCTAGATTTTTATTCTCCTTAGTTTTATGTTTAAGATATTTAACTCGAGTTTCTGAAATTATGTTGTTTCTTGTAGGAAAATAAGGCTTTGAAACAAAAAAAATGAATCAAGAGGAAAAATACATGGAGGATGTTTTTGATGGAGTGAAGGAGAATGTGATACAAAACAAATCAATGTATTGTCCAACATAAATACACACAAACTACTTATAGTGAATCATATCATAACATTCATGCTATTGCATTCATTGATGGAGATATCTATAATCGAGTTTGTACAGAAACCAATGGCATCGTTTTTCTAAACACAATCATAT
Organism: Pinus taeda; assembly: GCA_000404065.3. NCBI lineage: Eukaryota > Viridiplantae > Streptophyta > Pinopsida > Pinales > Pinaceae > Pinus > Pinus taeda. The sequence continues at coordinate 218,565 of APFE031721469.1, read as the reverse complement.
GGAATATAGGGACAAAACCAAGTCTATATTCATTGTCACTTTCCCGACCAATTATCATTTTATACGATGATAGGGAGGGACTACCAATGTATCTTATTCCATGTTTTGGATAATAGAGTTATGCACAAATATTATAAGACGTTGGCAATAACATCTTAAATATTAACATGTAAATTTATAATCAATAGCTTAATAGAAAATTGAAAATTGCACATATTTGGAGCTGATAATAGCACAATATTTCTATTGTAATGTCTTTTCATCTAATGTAAAAATAATTAGAGGAAGAAAAGAAACTCGAAAGTGAAAAAATTCATTAGAATAAATTAAAAACCCATAAATATCCATTGAATATTTTTAGTAGTAGCAAATATAGAGGTTTATATATATCTCAAAAGTAATTATAACATTTTTGCTTTCATATTTAATTAAAAAAATATTATAAGATTAAATTAAAATAAAATATTAATAAAATGTTTCGAAAATGAGTTATGGTTTTTGGGATAAGCCATGGTATTGTTAGAATAATGTAGAAGTGGAAGTGTCTAGTAATGTGATAGGTTTGTTGTGTTCCCTTCTTAGATATCTATGGGTTATGAGATGTAGTTCTTGAAGTAATTGTTTTCCATTTTAAGTGAGTTGTAGGTGAGCCATAGTGTCTATCTTCTATATTGTCATGTCCATCGAGCCTATTGATCTCATAGTTATATAATAGGATACATTGTGATGCATTTGCAATGAGCTGAGACTTAGACAAGCAAGCTTTTCTATTTATGTTATAGCAAATCCATTTCTCCATTGGGAGGGGATGTTAACATAATGTAGAAATGGAAGTGTCTAGTAATGTGATAGGTTTGTTGTGTTGTCTTCTTATATCTATATGAGTTAAGAGGTGTTGTTCTAAAAGTAATTGTTTTCCAATGTAAGTGATTAGAGTGTGTATCTTCCATGTTATTATGTCAATCGAGTTTAGTAATCCCATAGTTATATAATGAGATATATTATGATGTATTTGCAGTCAACAAGTGTGCACATTGTTAGGCCTGAATTAATAAAATAGTCGGTATGTCAAACTCTGTGATTTTTATTAGGTATTGGCCCATAATATTGTAAAAAAACCTATTTACGACCTAATAATATCTGTGATATAGTGGGAGTGAATGTGCATGGTCAAAAATCTTGTTATATTGTAAGTATTACATTTTTAGTGCTTATTAATTAAATTTAAATATACTTATGGAATCATTATTTTAATTTATATGCTAAAATGAATCTCAATATATAGCTACTACAAATATGTTATATATTTTAATGTGATATGTATCTTAAGATTTTCTTTTATCTAATGAATTTCTCGTTATTGACAAAAATAAAATTACCTCACAACAAATTAAGTTTTATTTTTTCATTACTTTTAAATTTTTATTATTAATTGAATCCACATTTAATTAAATCAACATTTTTTTACATATACTTTTCCCACATCTTAAAAATAATGATATAATTTCTTAGATTTCACTACACATCTCCACTACATCTCTACCATTTATTTTAATTAATACAACTAGATTAGAAAAGTGTAATCCCATAATTATTAGATATTTTATTTATAATTTTTAAACAACTTTATTCAAAATCTAATAAATATTTATTAGAATAATAAATTTAAAACATATAAATTTTACCATCCAAATACATTATACCAATTTAAAGTAATTGATATACCTTCATAAACATGTCCATGTGTGAAATACATGACCTCATGAACATGATACAACATCATTTAAATATTCATATTTTCAATTTAAAATTATAATTGATAAACGTCACTATTAAATTTTCAAATTTAATCTCAACTTTATTGTGAGAGAGAATATTTATTTAGTTTTTATTAAATTTCAATCATCTACTTAATATTAACGAAAAAGCCTATAGTCTAAAACTTTAATTTCGAAATATAAACCTAATTACCTCTCACATTAACTGAACAATTGAATCATATTTTGTTCGGACAAATAATTCCTCTCTTCACAAGACCATGGAGGACGAGATGGGCTTGATGGTCGTGGGATTTTAGGTTTTGGACGCTGTGTTTAGTACGCTATTGGAGGACTTGCATGCATAATTTTAAATTTTAGTTTTTAAAATTTTATTGTAATTTAATTGATAAAATAAATAAATAAATATTATCTTAAAAATGTGTCTTCGTTTATTAAAGTAATTTTCATACAATTTTTTGTAGAGGTTTCTTCTTCAAAGTTCTGGAAGCTTGCTAATTCAAAATCTCTTTTCTTCTCTCATGACACATGAACACAGAGTCTGTCATTGAAGAAGATATAAAAATTTAAAGACTCTATCTATAGAGTTTAGCCACATCAGGTTCTCATCAAGGTTTTTAGGCCTTGATGTGCAGGCTTCCAAACTTGACTCTAAAGAGATCTTGCTCTGTGATGCAACCAGATCAAATAGAGTGTTCGCAGATGCAGAGCAGGGAGATAGCTCTCGAACTCAAAACGCCTAGAGCTAGAAATTTCTCCAAGACTCAGACTTAACTCCCTCTAAACTCGAATGTCCAAATGAGCCTTACTCCTCTCGTTATATAGGATGAGAAGGGGACAACTTTCTGACAAGCCGTGTTTTGTACAATGATTCCAAGATGTGGATCAAATCACACCAAAAGTCAGAGAAGTGCTCCGAATCTCAGAATAATACAAGACAACTATACAAAGTGCAGATTTAGGGGAATCCCACAAAGCTATAATTTCTTTATATAGATATGGGAGATTTTTGTCAAGAATCTCAAGAAAAAATCCGGTCTCTGTCATAGTCAAGAGACAGGACTTTATTGTACACTGTGGATGCTTTATATCGGGAGCCCACATGAACCCGTGAGTATTTAATCATGTCCCTAGTGCATTTGTACAGGGGAATCTTCCAAGTTCTGGATGATCATATGCTCCGAAGGTGTCCTAAGCCTTTGAGTAAATTCTTATAACAATCATTGGTTTGCCTAAGACAATCTGATGCTTGATTTTGGTTAACACAATGCACTGGAGGTGTCCACTCATAAAGGTATTCAATACCCAGTCATCTGAGTAAGAATTTAGCATTGTTATGGTTTTACAAGGCAAATGGAAAAAATCATGAGAATTTTGAGAACATGTCATGCAATCTCTTTGAGTATAATTTTGAAAATATCTGGGATCCATAACAGTCTTGTTGAATCAGAACTACATCCACTAAGTTTTTAGCCATTCTAGTCGCCATAAAAGTTGATTTACAAATGTTGGCCCAAATTTTAAAATGGTGTAGTGGATTTTTGTTTTCTCATCTCAACATAACAGCTCCCACCATAGATTAATGTAGCGATTGAAATTGTATATGGTGTTTGGAAATAATATTTTTGGATCTTTCTATGGCCACATGTATTTTGAGAAATGGTTTATGATAGACCTTTTTCCTATCCCTTCCTTTGGTCCAAATTACACTTATATCTTTGAAGCTTTCAAATAAAGCTTCTTATGCAAGATTAGCTGCTAATATTGATCTTTTGTAGATCATGTCATGAATCCACTTGTTGGATTTTGGATAGATCTTCCTTTCGGGCACTAGATGTTGTAAATTTGTGTGGGGCTGCAAGTTGGCATCCATAACCTTGGTGTTTCTGAGTTGCCATGTGGGCTTTCATTGTTTTGTGTATATTTACCAAGGAGTTTCATCTAAAATATTTTTGATATAGACCTTTATCCTATCACTTCCTTCGGTCCAAATTACACTTATATCTTTGAAGCTTTCATATAAAGCTTCCTATGCAAGATTAGCTGCTAATATTGATCTTTTGTCAATCTTGTCATGAACCCACTTGTTGGATTTTGGATAGATCTTCCTTTCAGGCACTAGATGTTGTAAGTCTATGTGGGGCTGCAAGTTGGCATCCATGACCTTGGTGTTTCTAAGTTGCCATGTGGGCTTCCATTGTTCTATGTATACTGACCAAGGAGTTTCACCTAAAATATTTTGGATTTCTTCTTGCTGAGTGTTTAGATTCCATTCGGTTACTATAACCCTCAAATAGTCATTCTATTCTAGATATTCTCTACTTAGGAAGTCAGGGAAGCAATTTTGTTCTCCTTTGATATTCTCAACTTCAAAATCAAAGTTACCAAATAGTGCATGCCATCTAGCAATCTTGGCTTCTCCATGCTTTTATATTTCTTTAGTTAGAACCTTTTTCAAGGCTGAAGCATCAGTTCTAAAAAAAATTGTTTATGTACAAGGTGTATATCAAACTTGTCTATACAATTCCAGGTAGCTTTTACCTCTTATTCGATAGTGCAGTAGTTTTGCTCTGCTAGGTTCCATGTACTAGAGGAAAATTGTACAATTTTGTCTGTTCCTTCTTTGACTTGCTTTATTATTCCACCCCATCCAATGTTGCTAGAATCAATCTCAACAATTTTGCGGAGATCTTCATCTGCCAGATAGAAGATTGGCAATGTATGGACTTTTCTTTTGTTTTTCTAGTTAGCTTTAGTGTGATCATCTGTCCATGGTGAAGGCTCTTTTTTCAGTCTTTGGTTAAGAATCTTGTGGTCCACTTCATACCCTTTATAAAAATTAAAAACATAATTCAAGAAATCGAGGAACCTCTGCATCTTTGTTTTGTCTATGATTACATCTAGAAACTTATTAGAAAATTCGAGAGCATGCTTCTGCAAAGTTATCTGGGCATATTCTGTCATATGTCCTAGAAATTTGATTTTGGTCTAGAACAATTCAATCTTTCTTTTGCTTAAGACTAAACCACTTCTTTTTATAGCTTGAGCAAAAGTGTGGATATGTCTGAAATATTCATCGATGGGGTTGGAGGAAAGTAACACGTCATCTATATACATGATTAGCCATTCAAAGTAGGGTTTAAAAATTTGATCCATTACCTTCTGGAACTTAGATGGAGCATGCTTTAGTCCACAAGGCATTACATTCCATTCATAGTGCCTTGCTGGAAAGCTGAAAGAAATTCTGAATATGCCTTCTTCTTTGATAACAACTTGCCAAAATTCAGACTTCATGTCGAATTTTGAGAATACTTTGACTCCTGCAATTTTTGCAATTAAGCTTCCTTTATGTGTAATAGGATAGGTATCATCTACCAAAAGAGAGTTTAGAGGTTTATAATTTATAACAAGTCTTGGCACTCCACTGATTTGTTCTGAATGCTTATTTACATAAAATCCATAGCAGTTGCACGGAATGTTGGATTCTCTGATGAGTCCTTTTTGCAGAAGACCGGATATTTCTTTTTGGCAGAGATTTCTATTGTCTCTGTTCATGGGAATTTTCCTACTCTTACAAGGTTTTCCTTCATATTTATCTTTCAAAGGCAATTCTAATGTGTGTTGCTTTCTATGCTAGAAAGCCTTTGGGTTTTTTGAACAATGCTAAGTTTCCGGGTGATTTCTTGGTTCTGCAATTTTTTGTATGATTCTAGGAAGTTGGAGTTGTTCTTTGATTCTAATTGAAGATTTAAAGTCTTTCAATTCTTTAATCTTTTTCTCTGACAATTCTACTTCTTGCATTTTTTGTACCATTATGGAAATTCTGGGAGTAGAAATATATGGTAAGGTCAGTGATTCTAGAAATCCTTTACGATTTTGTACTGAAACGAAAAATCCTACTTTTCCATTAGGAAATCTGGCTAGCCCATGGGGTTCAACTACTGCTAGAAACACATTTCCCAATATGCAGTCCATGGGAATATCTCCTACTGCAAATTTTAACTTCATACAATATTTTTTGAAACAAATGGTGGCAATAGGAACTTCATACTTGAAAGACTGAGTTCCAATTCCAGTTACTTGTTGAGGAGCCACCTTCCAGTATCTAGCTGGGAAAATCTTTTTGTTAATACCATTGATATCCGTGCCTGAATCAATCAACGTTCTCAAAGTGAACTTTTCTCCTTGGATATCAATGGTCAACATCACATGATGTTGCTGATATTGGATTGTCATCATTTTCAGTTTTCCAAATCCCATTCCAGAATAGGATTTATCTTCATAGATATCTACATTATCATTCTTGATAGGCTCCTTCTTGTTTTCTATTTGAGAGATCTATGTTTTCAGGCCAACAACTTCTTTTTTGAGATGGTATATTTCCATGCTGACTTCTCCCAATATTAAGGACCTTGGCTTGGTATGCTCTTTGTTTCTTTGAAAAGGCTTGGTGTTCTTTTCATAGGAAGCATCTAAAAATACGGCTTTAGCCTAATTATTCTTTGAACTACTACTGCCCTGTTCTTTGTGCATTGTTTGTAGAAAAGCATCTAGTAGATTTTTCTTCATTTCTCCTTCTTCCAACATTTTGATGTTGGACAAAACCTTTGAGTCATCGTCTTCAATGGTGTGTGCCATACACATATTTTTTCCTTATTTTACCTAAGTTCGATCTCTTCTTCTCAACTGAGGATTGATTCTGACTCTGAATTATTGCAATTACAATGTTCAGATTTTGTACATTCACATTCATGTATATTTACATGCTCAATGCTGGAATCAAAATTATAGTCATTTTTCATTAAATGCACTTCTTCTTTGAAGGTGATTCCAGGATGTCTTCTTGTCTCTCTCTGGTATCTTCGTGAGGCATCTTCTTGTGATTTCTTTCCCATGTTCATTTTAGATTATTTAACTTTAGGACACTTATTTGTTGTATGTCCATTTTGGCCATATAACCAACATAACATTCCATCCTGTCTTTGTGTTTTAAGATGGAAATATTTTGGCTCATAATAATGAGTTTTAGGGACATATTTGTAAGATCCTTTCTTATATTGGTTTGTTCTGTAAGCATGGACCTTTGAATTTTTTGTAGGCTACCTTTGGGCCTTTTTGCTGCTTTTCTTACTTTTTCTTCTCTAAAAAATTGGATCATCAATTGCAAGCTCATACTTACTGCAAATTGATTTTCTATCTAGCAATGTTGATAGCTTTTGCATTGATTTGTTCACCCTCATGCTGGCGCAATGTCCTACTAGTGATTTGGTGGTATTGCAATAAATTTCACCCCAATTGTATGCTTCAAAAGAATTCTGCAAGACTTCTTGCCTCTGGATATACTCAACAAATTTAGAAGGTAGAGCAGCAAGATAGACCTACTTCCATAATGCATTTTGTCTTTCTTTTAATTCATAAATTCACTGTGTCCAGTCACGATGAAAGTCTTCACATTGGGACATTTTTTTACACTTGAGGTTCATCAGTACCATCTCATGCTTGTTAGCAATCTCAATTGTAGATCCACACCAATGCTCAAGAATAAAGGAGGTGAGGGCTCCTATCACATTGCTTTGTGGAGTAGCATATTCATTGTAGATGACATCACCTTCTCCATCCTTAACTACTTCTACTTCCATTTCTCTAATAAGTGCAGGATTTGATTCAACATCCCACCATCTTCGTAATGTACCAGTAAAACATTGTATGATTGTTTTACAGGCTTAAACTTTTGTTCTACCCCACATACACAAAATTTTATATTCAGTAAACATTTGATCAATCATTTGCCTGATTTGACCAGTGCTGAGATTGTCAATGTTCCATTCTTTGTAAGAGCCAATTTGAAAGGTGTGAGTTTCTATAAGTTTACCCTTATCAACTAGGTCAAGGGCTGGATATCTGGAAAACTGGCTTGATAGGGGCTCGTAGATGGGATGTAAATTCTTTTCAGAAGACTTAGGATATTCTTTTTAGTGAAAGCTTCTGAAAAGAATGAGTAGGATACTTTTAGTGAACTGTTGGGATATTGTTCATGCAGTTCTGGCGTTTCCTATGGGAATAAATAGGGAAATGTTTCTACTTTCTTAATAGCATGTTGGATATTTATAGGGTAGCTAAAAAGTATAGAAGAAATAATGTTCTTATCTTTGGGTGCTATGGAGAAGTTCTCAAATTTCTTAGCCAATTCTCCCATAAGACTGTTAGTGATTTTGAATTCAAAATCTACTTTGTTTTCTATGCTTTCTATTCGAATAGAAGATTCTCTAATGAATCCCTTCAAAGCAGAAACAAAATAATTTACATTGTTCAGATTATTATTTACATCCTTTAAAGCAACATGTAAGGAATGAAAACAATTTTTATGGTCCTTGTATTTGATCATATTCATTTCTAACACTTTAAGAGAATTATTTGTCCAATTTATCTGCTCGCTGGCTTTCTATATTCTTTCATCAATGCCCAGTGCAGATTCATCGTTGGGGACCAAAGGAATAGATTTTGCTGCATTACTAGACTCACCTAACAATATTCCTTTGAAAGGTGGAAAGGTGGTGAGAGTGTCTATCTTGGTGCCATCATGGTTGGTTTATGAATGTTTTTATGCAGAAGATACCCATGTGTCTTCCATGTGAACTTCTTGCCCTTCTTCCATTTCTTTCCAACTGTAAAAAGAATTCAAGAAGATGCATCTTCCATATATTGCTTCCATTGTAAAGATATATTTCTTTTCTCAGCACCTGGTGTGCTCATATCAAATGCTTTTGATGCAAGATGAGTGTATAAATCCCAATTTAACAGTCTTTTCATCCATTCGGGGTCAATTTTATATTTTGGACATCCATCCATTAATGAGAAGAACTTATACATTTATGGAATAGAAGGCTTTTTGCAGTCTTCAAGGATATGGTTTTCAAATTTGGATTGCCGAATTAGACTGTCATTTTACTAAACATTTCAGTAAGCATTGGGTCTTCGTTTTCCATAGAAGGAAGTTCATGGATAATCATGATGGTGTCATGAGGAAAATGAATGTTAGAACATTTGGGATTTGGGCATGAATTTGCAATAGTGGTTGGTGGAGCTTCTCCTGTGGCTGGATTATGATTTTTATGGAGGACTAAATTTGCAAGTCTTTTTAAGGAGACTACTGAACAACATCCAGGACATTTAACTTCGAGATCAAAGAAATGAAAAATTTGTGCTAGTTCAAATAAAGCGGCCTGTAAACAATTTGGATATGAATTATATACAAATGTAGAAGTAGAAGGTTGACAAAGGTCAAGACTTGACTTTGGCTGAATGGCATGGAAATATTTTTTTATTTTTTGATGGTCAATAATTGATCTTTAAGGAAAATACATGGTAGGTAAAGAAGATCCTTCTTGGATTTGTGCAATAGTAATATTATGGATTTTTGGTGACTGAGGGAGATATATGACACAATTTTAAGGAAAACTCAGGCCTTCCCATCTGATTATTTTGATGTTCTATTTTCTGGTTATGAGCATCAGTAATTACAAGTGTGCTTGATTTCGATTCTTGGCTCGAAGCATGTAGTACTGCCGGATACAATGGGTTTGTATGTCTAAAACATCCTCTTGTATGAATTGCAATATTTGTTATTTTTCTCTTCATATCAAAACCAGTTGTTTTGATTTGAAAATTGTAGGACATCCTTTATACATTCATCAAACACATAGATAGAAAAATATGGATGAGAGTCAAACCAAGCATGGTCGTTTGACAAGGGAGCAACAATGCCTCCGATTAATGAATCTGTATATCTGTTATGTGTGAGATTCGTAATGGTGGCCAACACATATGTTTTTAAAATTTTGTGGGTGAGGGAACTTATGCCGATTCTTATACAAACAAGGTGCATATATTGGGTGCCATGTCTTCTAGCTTCTTCCTAAAGCTTCTTTGGGTCTAAGAGAGAAATAGTCTTAATAGACTCAACATTTTCTTGAATTTGAGACACACATTCTTTTACAGTTACTCTAGTGACTGCTTTAAGATGAAAGACAAACATATTTGAATATAAAGTGGATGGATTTATAGATGGTAAAGCCCATCGGGCTGAAGGCTGACTTTCAACTATCTCTAATTATGCAGAGTTAACTTCTCTAGAAGATGCAGATTGAAAACGATTTGCCATATTAAAGTTGTTGTCTTGTGCCTCCTGTTGAAGTTCTCTGAATGAAACAAATTTTCTTTTTGAATCCATTTTATCAAAAAAAATTTAAGGATAAATACGTGATAAAAGCAAAGTTATGACTTTGATACCAATTTTTTGCAGGGGCTTCCTCCTTAGAGTTCTCGAAGCTTGCTGATTCAAATTCTCCTTTCTTTTGTTGTGATACCCGAACCCGTACATGAACCTCTATGTCATCACATATTAATTCTCTTCAATGACCTCCTTGCATCAGAGAGTGGATGTCCGTAGACACCCAATGAACCTCCGACGAACCTTTCCTCTCACAGAATATGAAGCTTTTTACTCAAAAAGAACTCACTTTTACATTACTCCATAGACAATATTTTAATTAGGGACATCTATTCATGAGGGAGGTATAATTTTCCATAATGACCATTTGTTGAGGTGCACAATATCAGTTATATTGCATGAGCCATGAATTGACCATCCAATTTATACTCACCATTTACATTGCACAGTGGACACATGATTTCTTGACGCTACACAATAATTATTTTGGGGTTATTCTTTTGTAGAGATTTATTTTGGGCTTATTCTTTTGTAGCTATTTATTAATATTACATAGGAAAATCAATTTAATTAAGTTACATATAGAACGATTATTGTAAATTTATGAAATTCAAAATTCTTACTTTGAAGGGAAGGATATTTAACTCACATATTACGAATTTTAAATTCTTACTTTGAAGGAAAGGATATTTAACTCGCATATTCTTCTAAAATATGTTAAGAATTCTAATTATTTGAAGGTGTTTAAGATTATATTTTTCTATTTAAAATGCTATAAGTGTAAATTTAGAGGAGTAGAGTATGTACCTTTTGTAGATTTTAGAGATCAAATCACAACCCAGAGATATATTCAAATCCCTTATCACATAAACAAAAGTATTTTCTTAGATAAATATATTATTACTGTAATTTGATGTTAAGGAAAAACGTTTAATTTTTTTTTATAAAAGTTTAATAAAACAATTTTTCTTGCATATTTGAAATGCCTACATTTGAAATGTTGAAAACTGTAACTAGTGCGAGTCTTCATAATTGTATTTGATTCATAATGTAATGTATTCTTCAAAAGAAAGAAAAAGCAATGATTGTAAAAGAAATTGACTTATTCAAGGATGAGTTTCATGCTTGGGTCAATGATGTTTAGGTTAAATTTTCCATTATAGGCTTCTAGGATTTATGTCAAGAGCCCTTGTCCTTGTCATCATGTAAAAGACACTTCTTGGGTTTTATCAATCAATCGAGAAATTTATTTTAGTGTCAAATAAGTCATTTAGGCCTCCACCAAGTCGACCTAATTAAGAGGTGGAATCCACTATAAAAAGGAAAAAACTTGACCTCATTCGGAGCACATTCACATCATGTTCGATCTACAATTGCACGAGAAGAAAAAACAATGCAAAAATTCAAGGAAGAAGGAGAAAAACCCTGGCAAAGAAGAGGAAACCCTAGAAAACAGGTTTGGAGACCACTTTCTCTCTCTTTTTCTAAACATGTGCGAAATTATGGAGTTGAAGTATTGCCGAAATTCTGAAGTTGAGATGTTCAAATTTTGGTTTCTTGTTGGGTTGAAGTTGCTAGAACAAGAAAGACTACTGAAGTTTTCATAATCAACTTGTAAGACTGACTTGGTGGAGGAAGAATGTCTTTTGGTCTAGTCTAAGGTCTTGGATTGTCTCAAGTTTGATTTGAATCTTCTAATGGAAGTGTTTAATTGGGTTTCCCCTATAAATATGTTTTAGACCTAACTGAGTGTCTATATCTCACGTCCTTGATCTTCTTGTTTTGCTTTGATGATTGCTTGATCAAAAGATGATAAAAAAGAACATAAAGAAAATTTAATAAGACTACAAGAATATCACAAGTAATTATCAATATAATATACGATTTCTTCCTTTTCTGATTTTCTAAAATGGTATCAGAGCTAAGGTGAAGGAGGAACGAAAAAGGCAGCTTGAAGGTCTACTGAAAGAAGGGTTAAGAGGGTAGGAACAAAATAATATCATTAAGGGAAGGGTCATTTAAGAATAAAATCCTACTATCTGTAACAAGTGAAGGAGATATCATAAAGTATATATCAACCTCAATGAAGACAAAAAATAAGCTAGAATGAGGAGCCTCCAAATACAGAGCATGGAAAAAGAGAGTGGATCTTATTCTTGCTAAGCATAAAGTTTTAGATTTTTCTTAAGGAAATGTTAAGAAACCTAAAGGTGATGCGGGAAAGGGAAATTACAGGGAAACTGACACCTTGACCATGAATCTAATAGTAGATGGAGTGAAGGGAAATCTAATCACATACATATCCAGTATAGATTCTGCAAAAGAAATCTATTAAGCCCTCTCCAAGTTGTTTACCATCAAGAATATTAGTTAGATATCTAGTCTCAGGAATGAACTAAGAACATTAAAGATGACAAAAGATGATATTGTTTCATCATATTTTGTAAGGATCTCTAGAATAAGACATGAACTTCAAGCTATATATGAAGTTGTACAAGAGAAAGAACTCATGATTGCTGCACTACAAGGTCTACCAAAATCTTGGATCTCTTTTGCATCAACAATTAGCAGTTGGAAGAATACATGAACCTTTGATCAAATGTGGAATGTATACAGTCAAGAAGAATCTCACATCTCATCAGTAAGTGACAAAAAGGAGGATTAAGAAAACCATACTTCAAATTCTTACTTTTCCCATCACAAGAACAAGGGAGTGTACAAGATGTTCAAAGGACCATAGAAGAAGGTTGATCTATCAAAGATTGAAAGTAAAAATTTTCACAAGATGGAACACTACAAAAGCCAATGTCTTGAAAATCCAAGAAATAAGAAGAAAGAAAGAGAACATGCAAATGTTGTTGATGAAGCTCCATCCAAGAACACCAAGACTCAAGAATTTGAAGTAAAAGACGTATACTATTAATTTTTTTGTTACATATCCTTCTAAGTCTACTATTTTAATTTTTGTAATGTTCTCTTTTATGTTTTTATTTCTAGGGTTTGTAGATCTAATATAATTTTTTATAACTTTTTGGATTGTTCAAGTTTCACGTATCCCTTAAAGGACTAGATTAAGAGTACCAAAAAAGTATATGTTTCTTTGTTTCACCTTTCATGTTTGGTTTCCTCCTCATATCCAGATTTAATTGTATTCTATACTCAACCTTTTCCTTTATGATTTCCTTGGTAAGGAAGCTTGTAGAATCACAAAGGTTATGGTTGAGACTTCAAAGGAGAAACATGAACCATGAATGTAGCTATATTTCAAAGGAATCCCTTTAGAATCATACTCTACAAGGTTTGTTAAAGAAAGAATCAAGGTATGTCTTAGACTACACATTTTGGCACAAAAGGTATGATGAGTATTCTTTTGAAATTTGTTTTAGATTACTGACATAATTATTTATAGGGACTTGAATCATAAAGATTCTTGTTAGGGTGGTTAATTATTAGATTGAATTTACCCTTATTATAATGCCTCATGTCATTTTATCATTTTTGTGAAACACTAACCTTTAAGCTTCATTGTAAAAACTTGGCCTTGTGATTCAAAAGGTATGTGAATTTCAATAATGAAACCATATTCTACTTAGGGGTTGTTGATGAGCTCTAGAATATATAATGAAATCCTATTCTTTTAAAGTTTGGGGTTTTTATAATACCATGGTAAAAACCCTACTTATTTAAGGTTTGATGTTAATGCCTAGGTATATAATGAAATGCTATATTTTTAGGGTTTGGTGAATTAGGGTTTATGGAAAAAACACCTGTAATAATTATAATAAGATCCTAGGAATGAAACCCTAGGTGTATATTCTTTTGTATAGCCGAAACCCTAGCCTAATTAAATTGTTGTATATCTATTTTTGATGTATTGATCTTTCTATCTAGGGTTTACCTAGCAAATATTGATATGAGATGCTATTGTATGATAATGAAACTCTAGATATGTATAAACGATAATGCTAACTTGATTATTGGTGATTTAGTTTTATTAACGAAATCTAGGGTAGATAAGAAAACCGTAGTAGAATCTGTCATGAAAGCATAATTTTGAAACCTTAGATGTTTAGAACTATCTTGATTGAGTTTCTTATATCTAAAACTTTATGTCTCAGAGATGACGTCTAGAGTTTATGAAAAAACCCTAGCAAGATGTTGAAGACTAGTACGTAAAAGATGTGACCCTTGTTAATTATGAACCTAACTAGATTTAGATATTTGATGTCTAAAGCTTGAATGTTTTGATGCTTACACTATAGTAACATGATTATGAATTGATTTCAAGCTTCTGCATATTTGTAATTTGGTTCTATGTGCTATTAAAGTTTTACAGGTACATAATCTTCAAGGTCTTGAAGATGTTCATAATTGAAGATAATAACAATGATGATCATGATAAAGGAAGCTATAAAAATGATAATCATCAACATGACCTTGATTCCAGGAGAAATAAATGAATCCTTGAAAGGTTGAAGTCTCTCCAATGCTATAAAAGAAGGAAACTATTGAGTTGAGAGGGAGCTTAAGAAATGATATATCTCCCCAATTAAGTGGAGGAAATATTATGATAGCCATAGTGAATACCTTGATGAAAGAATGAAACCAAAGAATGAATGAAAATACTACAAATTGATTTGCAAACAAAAGACTTGGGAAGTACTGAGGTTGTATTTGGTGCTACTAATTAAAGAATAAAGCTTCTAATAAGTTGTATTTGGATAACTTGATGATGATATAAGTAACATCATAATAATTAAGGACTCTGAAGATTTGTTTTTACTTGTATATATATTTGAAGGTTTATTAGTGACTGGCATTGTGTTTGTACAAGAAATCTACAAAAAAATATTGAACGTTTGAAGCATGCTTGGATTGGTGAATATATATTTGATTAAGTTGATTAGGAGAATTAATAATATTGGGGAAACAATATTCTGGGGAGGATATCTTGCGAGACTATTTGTTCATGTATAGATACCAATGTAGGGAGAGTGGTGTTGCTGTTGTAGTTTCGAGCTTGGATATGCACTTAGATCACTCAGTTGATGTTAGAGATTAAAATCCTAATGGTACCCAAAGTGCCTAAATCATGAGTACACCTTAGTCCGACTTGATTAGAGTACCTTGGTCATGTATCTAATCTATATCACTATGTCTGTTTTGACTCTTCATAGAGCATATCATTTTGAGATCTTCCATGTACCTTTGTATATATGTAATTATGAATACCTCCCTAGTTAAGAGGGAGTATTGAAAAATGTAACTAGTGTTAGTACTCATAATTGAATTTGAGTCATAATTTAATGTATTTGTCAAAATAAAGAAAAACAAAATATTGTAAAGAAATTGACTCATTAAAGCATGGGCTTCATGCTTTGTTGAATGATTTTTAGGTTAAAACCTCCATTGTAGACTTCTAGGGTTTATGTCAAGAGTCCTTGTCCTTGTCATCATGTGAAATACCATTCCTTAGATTTATCAGTCAAGAAAGAAATTTATTTTAGTGTCAAATAAGACATTTAGGCCTCCTCCCCTATGTTGACCTCAACCTGGACAAGTTTCCCTAATTAAGAGGAAAGATCCACTATATAAACACAACAACTCAACCTCATTAGGAGCACATACACAATAGGTTTGACCTGCATTTTTTGGAGGAGAAAAGATGATGTGAAATTCAAGGAAGAAGGAGAAAAAATTTGAGGAAGAAGAGGAAAGCATAGAGAATAAATTTGGAACCATTTTCTCTCTCTTGTGATTCACATGTTCGCAATTGTGGAGTTGTGAGACCGCCGAAGTTGTAGGGCTATAGTAGGGCCGAAATTCTGAAACTAGGAGGCTAAAATTCTAGTTTGTTGTTGGGCTGCAGCTATTAAAAAAAAACAGACTACTGAAGTTTGCATAATCATCTTAGAAGGCTGACGTGGTGGAGGAGGAAGGTATTTTGGTCTGGTCTAAGGTCTTGGATTGTCTCAAGTTTTATTTGAATCTAATAGTGGAAGAGTTTGACTCGGTTTTCCCCTACACAGGGATTTTAGCCCTACATAAGTGCTTATATCAGGTGTTTTTCATCTTCATGTTTAGGTTTTATTATTGCTTGATGAAATTAATATAAAAGAAAAGCATAAAGAAAAGCTAACAAGACTATAAGAATATCATAAGTAATTATCAATATAAGAGAATATTTCTACCTTTTTTATTTTCTAACATAAGATGTATTAAATGTTGTTGTATTTTCATATTCTATATTTACTTATGAAATTTTGTGTATATATTTAAATAAAACCTTTTTGGGGGGAATTTTGGCACTTCCGTACATTTTTTTGATGATATCTAATCTAAACTCAACAACACTATAATTACAATGCTAGATCTCTAAGTGATACCAGATGAGGAATGCAACAAAAAACAAAATGAAGGGACCAACCCTATTGGGCAAGCTAAAGTTGCTAAGTTCTTTAAGTTTCATGCAATAAAATATGAGGTCAATAGCTTCGTTGGACTACCATTGTCAAATGCCTACGGTTCTTCTTAGAAAGTTACTACTACATGTGTGTGCACACATGCCTAATGGTATGGCCCACATATTGGAGAGCTTTGAGCTTCATGCAAGAGGTCTCAAGGTCAGCCCCTTGGGATAATTGTATTTATTCTCTACATCACTAGATGTCCCCATGGACTATAATGAGTGCTAATGTATTTATATTTGATATAGACTTATATTGTACAAAAATGATATTGAGTTTTTACACATGGTGATCTAGAGTTTTTATGCATGGTTTTATTTGGGATGCATATATAGAGACATAATCTATTGCACGTAAAAAAATTCATATTTTTTGAACAACAATATTTGAGTAATTTATGAGACATCAATATTACATTATGTTATACATATCTACATTGTCAAGCTACATATGAACACAAATAAAAGTGTGAAAATAGGCATACTCATTACTAGATACACATTGTACTCAAAATTCAATATTAAATTGAAATAATGAATTAAAATTTATAAAAAGATTGATAAATTAACTTTTTTTTATAAAAATATACTATTTTGAATTGTGTTTTCACTATATATAATCTGTTTATATAATAACAAAATCTAATCATAAGTCCTTTATAAATTCACAACTAAACATAATTAAATATTAATATAGAAACACAAAAGATAACTTAATAAATCAATCATGAATACAATACACACAATCCCAACGTAACATGTTATAATGTTCAAAAACACAAACAATCATGCTATTTCATCATTCTCCTATTTATCTCTCCTTTCTCTTAGATTTCATCATTCTCCTATTTATCTCTTCTTTCTCTTAGATTTCATATAAAATAATATAGGTTAATCTCATTTAAAATGGCGGAGTGTAGTTAATAGAGGAAATGGTTTTTTTATTTGAAAAATGACATGGTGTAATTAAGAGAGGAAATAGTTTTTTGGTTTGAAAAATGACAAATTTTAAATAATCGAGTCTAAAATTATAAATAAGTTAAAATTATAAAGAGAATTAATAAGATAACATTATTGAATTTGATAAAAAATAATAATTAAAGATAACAATTTTATCTTTTTTCTATAAATTAAAATAAAATTGTGTATATAATATTGGTAAATTATTAGTACCTTTAGTGGTTGGGACCATGGTTTGTTCTCTTATTCACATCAATTCAATTTTAAGTGATATGTTTGACTCATTGTGCCAAAGTTTGAATAGTAGGCAACTATTGAGATAGTTATCTCTCTCTTCTTAAGTCTCAAGTTATTAGTACATCTAGCTTAAGGGTTGGCTTTTACTCCATGGTAGGAGTATGGTTCCACATAGAAATACCATAACCCATGCACACCTAAGTGAATTAAAGCTCATTCTCATTTCCTCAATGTGCTAAAAGTGGATAGAGGATGGAGCCATTCACATAAAAATTATCCTAATACAATTTCTTTTAAAAATGAAATTAACATGTCACCATAATTAACAAGTGCTGCATGCAGCCGGTAGTCCCTGTCGTCAAGCACAAATGAAGCCCTTTTCTGATTTGTGCTTCAGTCTTATCATTGTGATTTGGATGAAGAAAGGCCACTTCGTCTGAACCCCATGTCAAACTGGGTTTTATTTCTAATAGAGTGATTTGGTCCCCTGACATTTCAATAGAGACATGTTTAAATGATACCTAAGGGAAGGATGCTCCAAGACAATCATTACCCACCTCAGAAGCATGCCTATATAGTATATGCATACCCAACCATATCTAATATCCACGCATGGTTGAAGGAATTGTGTGACTGAAAGTTCAATTCACTACACAGATTTCTCAGGGGGTCAATGAAATGATCGAGTTATTCCAAACTCTTCTCTTCAATAAATTGAAAGAAGCAAATAGCTTGCTACAAGTGAAATTTAGAAGCAGGCCTCGTTGCTGGATATTGTCCTATGGAGTGAGGAATACATGCCATTACAGTGCAGAAAGTGGATTGAATTATGGGAAAAATGGATTTTCATAGGATTCTATTCCAAACTTACTGAAAAGGTTTTCTTCTGTATTCACACTTGCAGACTCATCAGACTTCTGCATAATCAGATAAGAGTCAAAATCGTAGCCAAGAAAAGAACTATTGAGTACATACAGAAAATGATATAGAGAAGGCAATGTTGTAAAAAATTCCTTTTAAAAACATGTTGAAACAATAGTGAACGTTGTATTAAAAAAAATCACAGGAGCTGCCATATAAATATATACTTTACAGTCAATATAGAATTAAAATGGTCGAAAAACCTCTTGGATAATAAGTATACATGTCAACTGTCTAGATATTCAATTATACATTGAGAATAATAGAGGTTTTGCATAACTGAGTGTAAAGAAACCCCTTCTAGACGCAAGCCAATACTATCAATCGACTTGAAGCGTCATAGGTCCTGACATAAAACAACAATAAGATATCATGGAAATTTGCAAGTCTGAACAACCCTCGAATAAGTTATTAAACTCTAAATTGCTGGGACTACTGAAAACAAGGACGAAAGTAGCACCTGGAGGAAACAAGCAGTTTGTATAAGCATGAGAGGCCCTCGAGAAGATTAGAAAACTCGCCCAAGAACCAGTCAGGAAATTTACCTGCAGAAAAATATTCACCACACTGGTGGAATCAATTAGTTTGTTCTAGGCATGCAACTAAAAAAACATTTGCTAGAGTTATTTTTGTAAACAAAAAGCCCCGCTTACTTATGTCGGACCTCCTCTGAAGTATCCTGCAAGGACTCTCTAAGGCTCGAAGTGGAATTTTCCCTCTTCTTCCCTCCTGCTACCGATCTGTTGCTGTCCAAAGCACCCATGCCGACATGTATGCCTTCCCACTTTCCACACGACATCCTCTCTGCGAAACACACCATCATTTTACATTCTTTAATCAGATAAAAACAAGAACCCAAAAGAAAACCTCTCGCTAAGATGAGAAGTAAAGATTAACCTTATCCTGGATCTGAAGAACAAGGAGCAGCTACTGCTACTACTAAACCGAGATGCCCTAAGAGAAGCCTACTTCCCGTTGAGGAGGATCCATGGTCGATTCTGTCTACGACGCCTGTGCTCCTGGAAGCCTCCTCATGTCTAGCTGTAGCAGTAGCACCCCATGGTTCGCTGCTGGGGAAGCTCATGCCAAGAAAGTCATGGAACATGGGCTTCCCTTCGCCCACCATGATGACATTACACGGAACATCTTAGACTGCCATGGATGGAATCTCGGCTACCACATGATGGATAGGAACAATCGGATCAGTCCCAGTATCAACGACTTGCAAGGGAAGAATACATAATACCAGACATTCAGCTCCAAATATTTCCCGTTCCCTGTTTTTCCCTTCAAGCTGTTTATTTTCCTTTAAAAAACACACAAATCCCTGAATCCCCCTTATTTTCTACAAAAAGATGAAGCATTCTAACGAAATAAGAGGATTCTCAGTGTTAGTGTGCGTAAAAACGGGATCATTTTGCACCTGTGCAGGGGAAATCTTCTTCTCAGTACTCTGCGATTTTGAACTCTCAGCTTGCAAAGGCTCATTTCTGGTCTCCACGTCGCCGGATTCGTTAGGTGCTTCATCATTCAGAGGCCTCTGAAACGGCGACTGCTCAGCTTTTCTGGAGGAGCTTCGGCTCAAGGTCTGTGGCAAACCGGGTTTGCTTGAAATCCGCAGTGCAGGGGATCGATGTTGAACTACTCTCCCGAGCTACTAGTAGCTACCTTCTATGGAAAATTGATAGCCCGAGTGAGAGACATCTGGCACTGGCTGCATGCAAGGTGCTCATGCAGGGCACGGAGAAGAGCATGCACGCCCTGAACATAAAACTTACGGTAAAATATTTTGTCCCTGCTAAAATAACATCGGGGCACGTGAAGCGTGCAATAAGACCTCCAATTCACAAATTTGGTTATAAATTTCTTACACCGATATTTGCAGAGATAAACTTTGGTTAAACTTTGATAGTGCACAAATTTTTTTGGTCAAAGGACTAGTTAATGTATGGTCAACGATCAATCGATCCCTAATAGTCCTAGGGAGGGACTAATAACTTGTAAGTCACACTTGTTTAACCATAATTTTAGTATAGCTAATATGCACTTTATAATAATAAAATAATTATAGTATATATGGATGGACTTAAAAATATTTAAATTAAATGATACATTTTGATGTATATGATATTTATTAAATAATATTTTGATTGAAAAAATAGTTTATTATTATTTAAGTTAAAATAGTTTTTAAGACGTGTTCTTTATAAATAAAAATTAAAAATTCATTTTTGAATAATTGGTTATAGTAAAACTCTTATTAAATTGTTTTCTTTTTCTTGAAATGATAATTTTTTTTGTAAGTTTTGTAGGACTCTCCAATTTTGTAGTTTACATGTCCATTATTCACCTGGCTACAATGGGAAGGTAGCACAAGATTCGAACCGAAAATCTCCGGTTCAGTGAGACTTCATTCAATGACACCATGTGAGGCTTCATTCCACGACACCACTTGAGCTACCTAGGCAAACAAAATGAAAAAAAAAATATTATGATAATTAAGTTTGGTGTTTTAAAGTATAATTACAATTTAGTATTTATGAATTGTGGTTAAGTATGGTTAATTGTTATTTATGGTAATTTGCCTATATTTAACCATAGTTAATCATGGCCTATTAATTTTGCTCACATACATAAGTCTGTTGTCAAATAGCATATCAATAAAGTGGTTGATATTTGCTTTCAAATAACACAACAATAAAATGGTTGATATTTGCTTGCAAATAACACAGCAATGAAGTGGTTGATATTCATTGTGAAATAACATAGCAATAAAGTGGTCCATAAGTATCATTTTCCACCTTTCATATGCAGCTAAGACAATAATTTAAAAATACAGAAAATAGACAACATTTTCCACTTTCATATGTTATCCTAATAATTAAAAAATACTGAAAATAATATAAATAACTATATATCAACATTTATGAATATCATTCAGCTAATTATAATTAAAATGATTTTTATTCTAAATTAAAATTATATTATTATATTAAAATTTACTCTTTTTCCCAACTAATTTATTAAGGAGGCCACAAAACCAAAGGCCCATAATAATTAGGTAGGGAAAGAATATTCCTGCAACTCTAATACCATGTTAAACATATATGGAATGATGAAAAAATATGAAATAATAAGCGTTTATTGCATTTATTATTCACAATAATGTACATTTATACATTTCCTTGTGACGCTTGGTCTTTTTACATACCAGGGGGTCTCTTGGACTATGGCGACTATTCACATTCTACACCAACCCTTAGTGGAGTAGGTGTCCAACACAAATAATTTTTAAATGTAATTAAAAATAATTATTTATAGATTCTAATATTTCATTTTTAAAATGATTTTATCTTTGTATAATTATTCTAAGTTTTGAAGTTTTTGATCTAGGTATCTTTTTTTCTCAATTTATTTAAGATCTTTGAATGCAAAAATGGAATTTTATTTTTTAAGATTTGCATTTTAGTGAAAAATTAGAATTTTTTTGGTGAAATATTGGTTTTTTTTTTTTTTTTTCTTTTTTTTTTGTTTTGTTTTGTTTTTCAGTTAAGATCCATTTTGTAATGAAAAAGTGGATTTGTTATTTAATAAAAAAAAATAATGCAAAACTAGATTTAATGCCCTAAAAAACCCCTGATATACAAAGATTATAAAGAGTTTACTAATACTTGTAGGATATTAGGATTATAAAGAGTTTTTTGAAACATACTAGGATTATGAGAAGTTTACAAACCAAACCCATGATTCCAACAAATTCCTACCAAATTTTGAGTAAATTGTGGATAGGGAAAAATGCCCAAAAATCCTTCAAATTGTACAATAAATAGATTCTAGAAGAAAAATGCAAATCAATTTAAATTTTAAGTAATGTAATACAATACATAATACATACTTATTTGTGTTATTTAATTTCGGTGACTAGGTCGAGCTTAGGGCGGGGTTAGCCCTTTTATTGGATGGAAGAGGATGGATCCACCCATAATGGTATGCTTATTCACAATGAGATGATTATCACCAAGATTGATCTAGCCTCAACACCTCTTGGGAAGTTTAATTCCCCAAAAGTAGCTTCCATCCTCAATTCTTCCCTATAAATCTTGAACCTTTAAAAAAAAGAGAGAGAAACATTATTCTATTTGGAATTCATTATGTTGCCTAACGCTTTGTAATCTATTATGAGAGTTCTCACATAATAATAACATTAAATAAGTAATCATGTACATATCTACCTAACCTAAATAAATTATACAAAAAATATACATATCTACATGGAAAAAAGAAATGAACTATTTACATATTTATATCTACCTATATCTACAGCGTTTATGAAGTTTTGAAATTTTTTATGATTAAGTTAACCATTTAAAATATCTCTCCTTATCTAACTTTTACGATATTTCATATTTATCAAATTTAAATTTTTTGACAGGATGTGTTACTTAGTACATCCTTAATTAAGATGGATCTATGTTAATTGTTAATAATATCATTTATAACTGAATTTAGGCTTCTGGGATCCATATCTTTTGTGTTGAAATCTTTTCGAAGGAATCACCTTAGAGATAATTCATCACGAGGGCAAGATTTCTCTAAATGATTTGATCTTGTCCTAAAGATGAACCACGATGGGTGGTTCGAAAAGCATTGATGAATTATCTCTAATGTGATTTCTCTGAAATGATTTCAATATCATTTATATTATATAAATTTCACACACACACACACACACACACACACACACACACACACACACACACACACACACACACACACACACACACACACACACACACACACACACACACATATATATATTCTCATTTTTAATTTTTAAAAACCTTGATTTAATCTCCATGGAATATCCATTGAATATTTTTAGTAGTAGGAGATATAGAGGTTTATATATATCTCAAAAGTAATTATAACATTTTTTCTTTTAGATTTAATTAAAAAAATTATAAAATTAAATAAAAATAAAATATTTATAAAATGTTTCGAAAATGAGTTATGGTTTTTGGGATAAGCCATGGTATTGTTAGAATAATGTAGAAGTGGAAGTGTCTAGTAATGTGATAGGTTTGTTGTGTTGCCTTCTTAGATATGTATGGGTTACGAGATGTAGCTCTAGAAGTAATGTTTTCCCAATGTAAGTGAGTTGTAGCTGAGTCATAGTGTCTATCCTCTATACTATTATGTCCATCAAGTCTAGTGATCCCATAGTTATATAATAGGATACATTGTGATGTATTTGCAGTGAGCTGACACTTAGACAAGCAAGCATTGTTATTTATGTTATAGCAAATATATTTCTGCATTGAGAGGGGATGTTAAAATAATGTAGAAATGGAAGTGTCTAGTAATGTGAAAGGTTTGTTGTGTTGTCCTCTTATATCTATATGAGTTAAGAGGTGTTGCTCTAAAAGTAATTGTTTTCCAATGTAAGTGATCAGAGTGTGTATCTTCCATGTTATTATGTCAATCGATTTTAGTAATCCCATAGTTATATAATGCCATACATTATGATGTATTTGCAGTCAACAAGTGTGCACATGGTTAGGCCTGAATTAATAAAATAGTTCGTGCGTTAAACATTGTGATTTTTATTAGGTATTGGCCCATAATATTGTAAAAGAACCTATTTACAACCTAATAATATCTATGATATAGTGGGAGTGAATGTACATGGTTAAAAATCTTGTTATATTGTAAGTATTACATTTTTAGTGCTTATTAATTAAATTTAAATATGTTTATGGAATTATTATTTTAATTTATATGCTAGAATGAATCTTAATATATAGCTATTACAAATATGTTATATATTTTAATGTGATATGTATCTTAAAATTTTCTTTTATCTAATAAATTGCTCGTTATTGACAAAAATAAAATTACCTTATAACAAAATAAATTTTATTTTTTCACTACTTTTAACTTTTTATTATTAATTGAATCCACATTTAATTGAATCAACATTTTTTTTACATATACTTTTCTTGACATCTCTCAAAAATAATGACATAATTTTCTTAGATTGCACTACACATCTCCACTACATCTCTACCATTTATTTTAATTAGTACAACTAGACTTAGAAAAGTGTAATCCAATAATTATGAGATATTTTATTTATAATTTTTAAACAACTTTATTCAAAATCTAATAAATATTTATTAGAATAATAAATTTAAAATATATAAACTGTACCATCCAAATACATTATACGAATTTAAAGTAACTGATATACCTTCATAAACATGCCCATGTGTGGAATACATGACCTCATGAACATAATACAACATCATTTAATAATTCATATTTTCAATTTATTTACATTATACCAATTTAAAGTACCTGATATACCTTCATAAACATGCCCATGTGTGGAATACATGACCTCATGAACATAATACAACATCATTTAATAATTCATATTTTCAATCTATTTACATTATACCAATTTAAAGTAATTGATATACCTTCATTAACATGTCCATGTGTGGAATACATGACTTCATGAACATGATACAACATCATTTAATAATTCATATTTTCAATTTAAAATAATAATTGATAAACGTCAATATTAAATTTTCAAATTTAATCTCACCTCCATTTTGAGAGAGAATTTATTAAGTTTTTATTAAATTTCAATCATCTAATTAATATTAACGAAAAAGCCTATAGTCTAGAACTTTAATTTCGAAATATAAACCTAATTACCTCTCACATTAACTGAACAATTGAATCATATTTTGTTCGGACAAATAATTCCTCTCTTCACAAGACCATGGAGGACGAGATGGGCGTGATAGTCGTGCGATTTTAGGTTTTGGACGCTGTGTTTAGTACGCTATTGGAGAACTTGTATCCCAATTTTAATTTAGTTTTTAAAATTTTATTGTAATTTAATTGATAAAATAAATAAATAAATATTAATTTAAAAATGTGTCTTAGTTTATTAAAGTAATTTGTGTACAATTTTTTGTAGGGGCTTCCTTCTCATAGTTCTCGAAGCTTGCGAATTCAAAATCTCTTTTCTTTTGTCGTGATACACGAACCTCTATGTCGTCACTTATTAATGCTCTTCAATGACCTCCTTGCCTCAACGAGCGGACATCCCTAGACACTCGACGAACCTGTCCTCTCATAGAGAATGCAGATTTTTACTCAAAAACAACTCAATACTCATAAAGAAAAAATATTACTCAGAGTTATGACACAGATGGGTGTATCAAATGCTGAAATATTTCCTTTTATGGATTTCAGAAGATGGTTACAATTTTGAAAATCTTCAATTTTTTCAATCCAGAGATTGACTGTGGGGGCATTTACCAATTATATCATAGGTTAAGCATAATTTTTTGCAAATGAGATTTGGAAGTTTCCTGGCCTCACACAGACTCTGTCATTGAAGAACATATAAAAATTTAAAGACTCTACCTATAGAGTTCAGCCACATCAGGTTCTCATTAACATTTTTATTCCTTGATGCAGAGGCTTCCAAACTCGACTCTAAAGAGATCTTGCTCCGTGATGCAAGCAGATCAAACAGAGTGTTTGCAGATGTAGAGCAGGGAGATAGCTCTCAGACTCAAAACACCCAAAGCTAGAAATTTCTCTAAGACTCAGACTTAACTCCCTCTAAACTCGGATGTCCAAAAGAGGCTTACTCCTCTCCTTATATAGGATGAGAAGGAGACAACTTTCTGGCAAGCTATGTTTTGTACAATGATTCCAAGATGTGGATCAAATCACACCAAAAGTCAGAGAAGTGCTCTGAATCTCAGAATAGTACAAGACAACTATACAAAGTAGAGATTTAGGGGAATCCCACAAAACTATGATTTCTTTATATAGACATGGGACATTTTTGTCGAGAATGTCAAGAAAAAAACCTGGTCTCTGTCATAGTCAAGAGACAAGACTTTATTTTACACTATGGATTCTTTATATCGGGAGCTCACGTGAACCCGTGCACTTGTACAAGGGAATCTTCCAAGTGCTGGATGATCATATGCTCCATAGGTGTCCTAATCCTTTGAGTAAATTCTTATAACAATCGTTGGTTTGCCCAAGACAATCTGATGCTTGATTTTGGTTAACACAATCCACTGGAGGTGTCCACTCATAAAGGTATTCAATATCTAGTGATGTGAGTATGAATTTAGCCCTGCTATGGTTTTACAAGGCTAATGGAAAAAATCATGAGAATTTTGAGCACATGTCATGCAATCTCTTTGAGTATAATTTTCAAAATATCTAGGATCCATAACAATCTTGTTGACTCCGAACTACATCAACTAAGTTTTCAGCCGTTCTGATTGCCATAAAAGTCGATTTACAAATGTTGGCCCAAATTCTAAAATGGCGTACTGGATTTATGTTTTCTCATCTCAAGATAAAAGCTCCCACCATAGATTAATGTAGCCTTTGAAATTGTATATGGTGTCTGGAAATAATATTTTTGGATGTTTCTGTGGCCACATGTATTTTGAGAAATGGTTTGGGTCTTGTGTCCTATTTATAGTGTAATGTTTATGACAGACCTTTGTCCTATCACTTCCTTCAGTCCAAATTACACTTATATCTTTGAAGCTTTCATATAAAGCTTCTTATGCAAGATTAGCTGCTAATATTGATCTTTTGTAGATCATGTCATGAATCCACTTGTTGGATTTTGGATAGATCTTCCTTTTGGGCACTAGATGATGTAAGTCTGTGTGGGGCTGCAAGTTGGCATCCATGACCTTGGTGTTTCTGAGTTGCCATGTGGGCTTCCATTGTTCTGTATATACTAACCAAGGAGTTTCATCTGAAATATTTTGGAGTTCTTCTTGTTGAGTGTTTAGATTCCATTCAGTTACTATAACCATCAAATGGTCATTCTGTTCCAGATATTCTCTGCTTAGGAAGTCAGGCAAGCAATTCTGTTCTCCTTTGATATGCTCAACTTCAAAATCAAAGTTAGCAAATAGTGCCTTCCATCTGGAAAACTTGGCTTCTCTGGGCATTTTTATTTCTTTAGTTAGAACCTTTTCCAAGGCTGAAGCATCAATTCTAAGAAAAAAATGTTTATGTACAAGGAGGATATCAAACTTGTCTATACAATTCCAGGCATCTTTTACCTCTTTTTCAATAGTGGAGAAGTTTTTCTCTGCTAGGTTCCATGTACTTGAGGCAAATTGTACAATTTTCTCAGTTCCTCCTTTGACTTGCTTTAGTATTCCACCCCATCCAAGGTTGCTAGAATCAATGTCAACAATTTTGGGGAGATCTTCTTCTACCAAATAGAGGATTGGCAATGTATGGACTTTGCTTTTGTTTTTCTAGTCAGCTTTAGTGTGATCACCTGTCCATGCTGAAGGCTCTTTTTTCAATCTTTGGTTAAGAATCTTGCAGTCCATTGCACACCCTTTATAAAAAATACAAACATAATTTAACCAATCGAGGAACCTCTGCAACTTTGTTTTGTTTGTGATTACATCTCGAAACTTATTAGCAAATTCGAGAGCATGCTTATGCAAAGTTATCTGGGCATGTTCTATCATATGTCCTAGAAATTTGATTTTGGTCTGGAAGAATCCCATCTTTTTTTTCCTTAAAATTAAACCACTTCTTTTTACACCATGAGCAAAAGTGTGGATATCTCTGAAATGTTCATCGATGGGGATGGATAAAATTAACACTTCATCTATACACATGATTAGCCATTCAAAGTAGGGCTTAAAAATTTGATCCATTGCCTTCTAGAACTTAGATGGAGCATGCTTTAGTCAAAAAGGCATTGCATTCCATTCATAGTGCCCTGTGGGAATGCTGAAAGAAATTTTGAATATGTCTTCTTCTTTGACAACAACTTGCCAAAAATTAGACTTCATGTCGAATTTTGAGAATACTTTGACTCTTGCAATTTTTGCAATTAAGCTTCCTTTATGTGTAATAGGATAGGTATCATCTACAAAAATAGAGTTTAGAGGTTTATAATTTATAACAAGTATGGGCACTCCACTAATTTGTTCTGAATTCTTACTTACATAAAATCCATAGCAGTTCCAAGGAATGTCGGATTCTTTGATGAGTCCTTTTTGCAGAAGACCAACTATTTCTTTTTGGTAGATATTTCTCTTGTCTCTGTTCATGGGAATTGTCCTAATCTTACAAGGTTTTCCTTCATATTTATCTTTGAAAGGAAATTCTACTATGTGTTGCTTTCTGTGCTAGAAAGCCTTTGGGTTTTCTGAACAATGCTAAGTTTCCAGGTGCTTTCTTAGTTCTGCAATTTTTTGTATGATTCTAGGAAGTTGGAGTTGTTCTTTGATTCTGATTGAAGATTTAAAGTCTTTCAATTCTTCAATATTTTTCTCGACAGTTCTAGTTCCTGCATTTTTTGTACCATTATGGAAATTCTAGGAGTAGAAATATATGGTAGGGTCAGTGATTCTAGAAATCCTTTACGATTTTGCACTGAAATGAAAAATCCTGCTTTTCCATCAGGAAATATGGCTGACCCATGGGGTTCAACTGCTACTAGAAACACATTTCCCAATATGCAGTCCATGCGAATTTCTCCTACCGCAAATTTTAACTTCATACAATATTTTTTGAAACAGATGGTGGCAATAGGAACTTCATACTTGAAAGTCTCAGTTCCAATTCTAGTTACTTGTTGAGGAGCCACCTTCTAGTATCTAGCTGGGATAGTCTTTTTGTTAATACCATTGATATCCGTGCCTGAATCAATCAACGTTCTCAAAGTGAACTTTTCTCCATGGATATCAATGGTCAACAACACATGATGTTGCTAATATTGGATCATCATTATTTTCAGTTCTCCAAATCCCATTCCAGAAAAGGATTTATCTTCATAGATCTCTACATTATCATTCTTAATAGGCTCCTTTTTGTTTTCTATCTGAGAGATCTATGTTTTCAGGCCAACAATTTCTTTTTTGAGATGGTATATTTCCATGTTGACTTCTCCCAAGGTTAAGTACCTTGGCTTGGTATGCTACTTGTTTATTTGAAAAGGTTTGGTGTTCTTTTCATAGGAAGAATCTACAAATAGGGCTTTAGCCTGATTATTCTTTGAACTACTATTGCCCTATTCTTTGTGCACTGTTGGTAGAAAAGCTTCAAGTAGATTTTCTTTCATTTCTCCTTCTTCTAACATTTTGATGTTGGACAGAACCTTTGACTCATCGTCTTCAATGGTGTGTGCCATACAGATATTCTCTTTTTCCTTATTTGACCTGAGTTCAATCTCTTCTTCTCAACTAAGGATTGATTTTGACTCTGAATTATTGCAATTACAATCTTCAGATTTTGTACATTCACATTGATGTATATTTACATGCTCAATGCTAGAATCAAAATTATAGGAAGTAGTGCTTCTTGTTTTTTAAGTGCTACAGCAATCATTTTTCATTAAATGCACTTCTTCTTTGAAGGTGATTCTAGGATGTCTTCTTGTCTCTCTCCGGGATCTTCGTGAGGCATCTCCTTGCGATTTCTTTCCCACGTTCATTTTATATTATTTACCTTTAGGACACTTATTTGTTGTATGTCCATTTTGGCCATATAGCCAACATAATATTCCATCCTCTCTTTGTGTTTTAATATGGACATCTTTTGGCTCATAACAATGAGTTTTAGGGACACATCTGTAAGGTCCTTTCTTGTGCTGGTTTGTTTTGTAAGCACGAACCTTTCAATTTTTTGTAGGCTACCTTTGGGCCTTTTTCTGCTTTTCTTACTCTTTCTTCTCTCAACAATTGGATCATCAATTGCAAGCCCATACTTACCACAAATTGATTTTATGTCTAGCAGTCTTGATAGCTTTTGCATTGATTTGTTCACCGTCATGTTCGTGCAAAGTCCTGCTAATGCTTTGGTGGTATTGCAATAAATTTCACCCCAAGTGTATGCTTCAAAAGAATTCTGCAAGATTTCTTGACTCTGGATATATTCAACAAATTTAGAAGGTAGGGTAGCAAGATAGACCTACTTCCATAATGCATTTTTGCTTTCTTTTAATTCATAAATTCAATGTGTCCAGTCACGATGAAAGTCTTCATACTGGGACATTTTTTTACACTTGAGGTTCATCGATACCATCTCATGCTTGTTAGCAATCTCAATTGTAGGTCCACACCAGTGCTCAAGAATAAAGGAGGTGAGGGCTCCTATCACATTGCTTTGTGGAGTACCATCTTCATTGTAGATGACATCACCTTCTCCATCCTTAACTACTTTTGCTTCTATTTCTGTAATATGTGCAAGAGATGATTCAACATCCCACCATCTTCGCAATGTACTAGTAAAACATTGTATGATTGTTTTATAGGCTTCAACTTCTGTTTTTCCCCACATACACAAAAGTTTATATTCAGTAAACATTTGATCAATCATTTTCCTAATTTGACCAGTGCTGACATTGTCAATGTTCGATTCTTTGTAAGAGCCAATTTGAAAGGTGTGAGTTTCTGTAAGTTTACCCTTACCAACTAGCTTAGGGGCTGGATATCTGGAAAAATGGCTTGATAGGGGCTCGTACATGGGAAGTAAATGCTTTTCAGAAGACTCAATATATTCTTTTTTAGTGAAAGCTTCTGAAAACAATGAGTAAGAGACTTTTAGTGAATTGCTGGGATATTGTTCATGCAGTTCTATCTTTTCCTTTGGGAATAAATAGGGAAATTTTTCTACTTGCTTGGCAACATGTTGGATATTTACAGGGTGGCTAAAAATCATAGAAGAAGGAATGTTCTTATCTTTGGGTGCTATGGAGAGGTTCTCGAATTTCTTAGCCAATTATCCCATAAGACTGTTAGTAGTTTTGAATTCAGAATCTACTTTCTTTTCTATGGTTTCTATTCGAACAGAAGATTCTCTAACAAATCCTTTCAAAGAAAAAAATAATTTACATTGTTCGGATTATTATTTACATCCTTTACAACAACATGTAAGGAATCAAAATAGTCTTTATGGTCCTTGGATTTGATCATATTCATTTCTAACACTTTAAGAGTAGTATTTGTCCAATTTATTTTCTCACTGGCTTCCTGTATTCCTTCATCAATGCCCAGTGCAAATTCATCGCTGGGGACAAAAGGAATAGATTTTGCTGCATTACTAGACTTACCTAACAATATTCCTTTGAAAGGTGGAAAAGTGGTGAGAGTGTCTATCTTGGTGCCATCATGGCTGGCTTATGAATGTTTTTGTGTAGAAGATACCCGTGTGCCTTCCATGTAAACTCCTTGCCCTTCTTCCATTTCTTTCCAACTATAAAAAGAAATTTAGAAATATGTATCTTCCATATACTGCTTCAATTGTAAAGATATATTTCTTTTCTCAGCACCTGGTGTGCTCATATCAAATGCTTTTGATGCAAGATGAGTGTATAAATCCCAATTTAACATTTTTTTCACCCATTCGGGGTCAATTTTATATTTTGGACATCCATCCATTAGTGAGAAGAACTTATACATTTATGAAATAGAAGGCTTTTTACAGTCTTCATGGATATGGTTTTCAAATCTGAATTGCGGAATTAGACTGTCAAGTCATTCAATATATCCCAATCCATTTCTATGCATTCCTGGAGGATGCATTTTACTGAACATTTCAGTAAGCATTGGGTCTTCGTTTTCTAGAGAATGAAGTTCATGGATAATCATGATGGTGTCATGGGGAAAAGGAACGTGAGAACATTTGGGATTTGGGCATGAATTTGCAATAGTGGTTGGTGGAGCTTCTCTTGTGGCTGTATTGTGATTTTTATGGAGGACTAAATTTGCAAGTGTGTTTAAGGAGACTACTGAACAACATCTAAGACATTTAACTTCGAGATCAGAGAAATGAAAAATTTGTTCTATTTCAAATAAAGCATCCTGTAAGCAATTTGGATATGAATTATATACAAATGTAAAAGTAGAAGGTTGAAAAAGTTCAAGACTTGACTTTGGCTGAATGGCATGCAAATAGTTTTGTATTTTTTGATGGTCAATAATTGATCTTTGAGGAAAAGAGATGGTAGCTAAAGAAGATCATTCTTGGATTTGTGCAATCGTAATATTTTG
Source organism: Pinus taeda (assembly GCA_000404065.3). NCBI lineage: Eukaryota > Viridiplantae > Streptophyta > Pinopsida > Pinales > Pinaceae > Pinus > Pinus taeda. The sequence continues at coordinate 185,886 of APFE031721469.1, read as the reverse complement.
GATTTTTGGTGACTAAGGGAGATATATGACCCAATTTTCAGGAAAACTCAGGCCTTCCCATTTGATTGCTTTATCTTCTATTTTCTGGTTATGAGAACCAGTAATTACAAGTGTGCTTGATTTGGATTCTTGGCTCAGAGTATGTAGTACTGCCGGATACAATGGGTTTGTATGTCTAAAACATCCTCTTGTATGAATTGTAATATTTGTTATTTTTCTCTTCATATCAAAACCAATTGTTTTGATTTGCAATTGTAGGACATCCTTTACACATTCATCAAACACATAGACAAAAAACTTCGGATGATAGTCAAACCAATCAAGGTCGTTTGACAAGGAAGCAACAATGCCTCTGATTAATGAATCTATATATCTGTTATGTGTGAGATCCATAATAGTGGCCAACACATGTGTTTTTAAAACTCTGTGGGGGAGGGAACTTATGCCAATTCTTATACAAACAAGGTGCATATATTGGGTGCAATGTCTTCTAGCTTCTTCCTAAAGCTTCTTCGGGTCTAAGAAAGAAATAGTCTTAATAGACTCAGCATTTTCTTGAATTTGAGACACACATTATTTTATAGTTACTCTAGTGACTGCTTTAAGATGAAAGACCGACAAATCTGAATATACAGTCGATGGATTTATAGATGGTAAAGCCCATCAAGCTGAAGACTGATTTTCAACTATTTCTAATTATGCAGAATTAACTTCTCTAGAAGATGCAGATTGAAAAAGATTTGCCATATTAAAGTTGTTGTCTTATGCCTCCTGTTAAAGTTCTCTGAATGAAACAAATTTGCTTTCTGAATCCATTTTATCAAAAAGGTTTTAAGGATAAATAAGTGATGGAACCAAAGTTATGGCTTTGATACCAATTTTTTGGAGGGGCTTCCTCCTCAAAGTTCTCAAAGCTTGCTGATTCAAATTCTCCTTTCTTTTGTTGTGATACACAAACCCATACACAAACCTCTATGTCATCACATATTAATTCTCTTCAATGGCCTCCTTGCCTCACAAAGCAGACATCCCTAGACACTCGATGAACCTCCGACGAACCTCTCCTCTCACAGAATATCAAGCTTTTTACTCTGAAACAACTGACTTTTACATTACTCCATAGTCAATATTTTAATTAGGGACATCTAATCATGAGGGAGGTATAATTTTCCATAATGACCATTCATTGAGGTGCACAATATCAATTATATTGCATGAGCCATGAATTGACAGTCCAATTTATACTCACTGTTTACATTTTTCCGTGGACACATGATTTCTTGTCGCTACACAATAATTATTTTGGGGTTATTCTTTTGTAGAGTTTTATTTTTGGCTTATTATTTTGTAGCTATTTGTTAATATTACCTAGGAAAATCAATTTAATTAAGTTACATATAGAACGTTTATTGTAACTTTATGAAATTCGAAATTCTTACTTTGAAGGGAAGGATATTTAACTCACATATTATGAAATTTTAAATTCTTACATTGAAGGGAAGGATATTTAACTCACATATTCTTCTAAAATATGTTAAGAATTCTAATTATTTGAAGGTGGTTAAGATTATATTTTTCTATTTAAAAGGCTATAAGTTTAAACTTAGAGGAGTAGAGTATGTACACTTTTATAGATTTTAGAACTCAAATCACAACCTAGAGATATATTCAAATCCCTCATCACATAAACAAAAGTATTTTCTTAGATAAATATATTATTACTGTAATTTGATTTTAAGGAAAAATGTTTAAAAACAAAGCATAAAAGTTTAATAAAATAATTTTTCCTGCATTTTTGAAATGCCTACGTTTGAAATGTTGAAAATCGTAACTAGTGTGAGTCTTCATAATTGTATTTGATTGATAATGTAATGTATTTTTCAAAATAAAGAAAAAGGAATGATTGTAAAAGAAATTGACTTATTAAAGGATGAGTTTCATGCTTGCGTCAATGATTTTTAGGTTAAAGTTTCCACTGTAGGTTTCTAGGATTTATGTCAAGAGTCCTTGTCCTTGTCATCATGTAGAACACCCTTCTTGGGTTTTATCAAGCAATCAAGAAATTTATTTTAGTGTCAAATAAGTCATTTAGGCCTCCTCCATGAAGTCGACCTAATTAAGAGGTGGAATTCACTATATAAAGGAAACAACTTGACCTCATTTGGAGCACATTCACAACATGTTCGATCTACAATTGCAGGAGGACAAATACAATGCAAAAATTCAAGGAAGAAGGAGAAAAACCCTAGCAAAGAAGAGGAAACCCTAGTGAACAGGTTTGGAGACCATTTTCTCTCTCTTGTTATAAACATGTGCGAAATTATGGAGTTGAAGTATTGCTGAAATTTTGAAGTTGAGGTGTTGAAATTTTGGTTTCTTGTTGGGTTGAAGTTGCTAGAACAAGAGAGACTACTGAAGTTTTCATAATCATCTTGTAAGGCTAACTTGGTGGAGGAAGAATGTCTTTTGGTCTAGTCTAAGGTCATGGATTGTCTCAAGTTTGATTGAAATCTTCTAATGGAAGTGTTTGACTCGGTTTCCCCTATAAATATGTTTTAGACCTAACTGAGTGTCTATATCTCACATCATTGATCTTCCTCTTTTTATTTGATGATTGCTTGATCAGAAGTTGATAAAATAAGAACATAAAGAAAATTTAATAAGACTACAAGAATATCACCAGTAATTATCAATATAAGATATGATTTTTGCCTTTTCTGATTTTCTAACATGGTATTAGAGCTAAGGTGAAGGAGGAGTGAAAAAGGTAGCTTGAAGGTCTACTGAAAGAAGGGTTAAGAGGGTAGGAATAAAATAATATCATTAAGGGAAGGGTCATTTAAGAATAAAATCCTACTATCTGTAACAAGTGAATGAGATATCATAAAGTATATATCAACCTTAATGAAGACAAAAAATAAGTTAGAAGGAGAAGCCTCCAAATACAAAGCATGGAAAAAGAGAATGGATCTTATTCTTGCTAAGCATAAAGTATTAGATTTTTCTCAAGGAAAAGTTAAGAAACCTAAAGGTGATGCAGGAAATGGAAATTACAGGGAAACTGATATCTTGACCATGAATCTAATAGTAGATGGAGTGAAGGGAAATCTAATCCCATACATATCCGATATAGACTCTGCAAAAGAAATGTATTAAGCCCTCTCCAAGTTGTTTACCATCAAGAATATTGGTTAGATATATAGTCTCAAGAATGAACCAAGAACATTAAAGGTGACAAAAGATGATATTGTTTCATCATATTTTGTAGGGATCTCTAGAATAAGACATGAACTCCAAGCTATTGATGAAGTTGTACCAGAGAAAGAACTCGTGATTGCTACACTACAAGGTCTACCAAAATCTTGGATCTCTTTTGCATCAAGAATTAGCAGTTGGAAGAATACACCAACCTTTGGTCAAATGTTGAATGCATACAGTCAAGAAGAATCTCACATCTCATCAGTAAATGACAAAAAGGAGGATGAAGAAAACCATACTTCAAATTCTTACTTTTCCCATCACAAGAACAAGGGAGTGCACAAGATGTTCAAAGGACAATAGAAGAAGGTTGATCTATCAAAGATTGAACGTTAAAATTTTCATAAGGTGGAACACTACAAAAGCCAATGTCTTGAGAATCCAAGAAATAAGAAGAAAGAAAGAGAACATGCAAATGTTGTCGGTGAAGCTCCATCCAAGAACACCAAGACTGAAGAATTTGAAGTAAAAGACTTATACTGTTAATGTTTTTGTTACATATCCTTTTAAGTCTACTATTTTAAGTTTTTTAATGTTTTCTTTAATGTTTTTATTTCTAGAATTTGTAGATCTAATATAACTTTTTAGAACTTTTTGGATTGTTCAATTTTTGGGTATCCCTCAAAGACTAGATTAAGAGTACCAAAAAAGTATATTTTTCTTTGTTTCACCTTTCATGTTTGGTTTCCTCCTCACATCAAGATTTAATTGTATTTTATACTCAACCATTTTCTTTATGATTTCCTTGGTAGGAAAGCTTGTAGAATCACAGAGGTTATGGTTGAGACCTCAAAGGAGAAACATGAATCATGAAAGTAGCTATATTGCAAAGGAATCCCTTTAGAATCATACTCTACGAGGTTTGTTAAAGAAAAAATCAAGGTATGTCTTAGACTACACGTTTTGGCACAAAAGGTATGATGCGTATTCTTTTGAAATTTATTTTAGATTACTGACATATTTATTTCTAGGGTCTTGAATCATAAAGATTCTTGTTAGCGTGATTAATTATTAGATTGAATTTCCCATTATTATAATGCCTCCTGTCATTTTATCATTTTTGTGAAACACTAATCTTTAAGCTTTCACTGTAAAAACTTGGCCTCGTGATTCGAAAGGTATGTGAATGTCAATAATGAAACTGTAGTCTACTTAGGGGTTATTGATAAACTCTAGAATATATAATGAAATCCTATTCTTTTGAAGTTCGGGGTTTTTATAATGCCATGGTAAAAACCCTAGTTATTTCAGGTTTGATGTTAATACCTAGGTATATAATGAAACACTATATTTCTAGGGTTTGGTGGATTAGGGTTTATGAATAAAACACCTATAATAATTATAATAAGATCCTAGGAATGAAACCCTAGGTGTATATTCTTCTGTATAGTCGAAACCCTAGCCTAAGTAAATTGTTGTATATCTATTTTTGATGTATTGATGTTTGTAACTAGGGTTTACCTAGCAAATATTGATACGAGATGCTGGTGTATGATAATGAAACCCTAGATATGTATAAACGATAACACTAACTAGATTATTGGTGATTTAGTTTTATTAACGAAATCTAGGGTAGATAACAAAACCCTAGTAGAATCTGTCATGAAAGCATACTTTTGAAATCTTAGATGTTTAGAACTATCTTGATTGAGTTGCTTATATCTAAGACTTTATGTCTCAAAGATGACATCTAGGGTTTATGACAAAACCCTAGCAAGATGTTGAAGACGACTATGTAAAAGACGTGGCCCTTGTTAATTATGAACCTAACTGGATTTAGGTATTTGATGTCTAAAGCCTGAATGTTTTGATGCTTACACTATAATAACATGATTATGAATTGATTTCAGTCTTCTACATATTTGTAATTTGGTTCTACCTGCTATTAAAGTTTTACAGGTACATAATCTTCAAGGTCTTGAAGATGAACATAATTGAAGATAATAACAATGATAATCATGATGAAGGAAGCTATAAAAACAATAATGATCAAGATGACCTTGATTCCATGAGAAATAAATGAATCCGTGAATGGTTGAAGTCTCTCCTATTGAGTTGAGAGGGAGCTTAAGAAATGGTATATCTCCCCAATTAAGTGGAGGAAATATTATGATAGCCATAGTGAATACCTTGATGAAGGAATGAAACCAAAGAATGAATGAAAATACTACAAATTCATTTGCAAACAAAAGACTTGGGAAGTACTGAGGTTGTATTTGGTGCTACTAATTAAAGAATAAAGCTTGTGATAAGTTGTATTTGGATAACTTGATGATGATACAAGTAACATCATAATAATTAAGGACTCTGAAGGTTTGCTTTTATTTCTATATATATTTGAAGGTTTATTAGTGACTCGCATTGTGTTTGTACATGAACTCTCCGAAAAAATATTGAACGTTTGAAGCATGCTTAGATTGGTGAATATATATTTGATTAAGTTGATTAGGAGAATTAATAATCTTGGGGCAACAATATTTTGGGGAGGATATCTTGCCAGACTATTTGTTTATGTCGAGATATTGATGTAGGGGAGAGTGGCATTTCTCTTGGAGTTCCGACCTTGGATATGCACTTAGATCCCTCTGTTGGTGTTAGAGATTAAAATCCTAATGGTACCTAGAGTGCCTAAAACATGAGAACACCTTAGTCCCACTTGATTAGAGTACCTTGGTCATGTATCTAATCTATATCACTATGTCTATTCTTACTCTTCATAGAGCATATCATTTTGAGATCTTCCATGTACCTCTGTAGATATGTAATTATGAATAAGTCCCTAGTCAAGAGGGAGTATTGAAAAATGTAACTAGTGTCAGTACTCATAATTGTATTTGAGTCATAATTTAATGTATTTGTCAAAGTAAAGAAAAACAAAATATTGTAAAGAAATTGACTTATTAAAGCATGGGTTTCATGCTTTGGTGAATGACTTTTAGGTTAAAACCTCCATTGTAGACTTCTAGGGTTTATGTCAAGAGTCCTTGTCCTTGTCATCATGTAAAATATCATTCCTTGGATTTATTAGTCAAGAAAGAAATTTATTTTAGTGTCAAATAAGTCATTTAGGCCTCCTCCCCTATGTCGACCTCAACCTCGACAAGTCGCCATAATTAAGAGGAAAAATCCAATATATAAAGGTAGCAACTCAACCTCATTAGGAGCACATACACAATAGGTTTGACCTGCATTTTTTGGAGAAGAAAAGATAATGTGAAATTCAAGGAAGAAGGAGAAAGAATTTGAGGAAGAAGAGGAAACCCCAGAGAATAAATTTGGAGACCATTTTCTCTCTCTTGTGATTCACATGTGCGCAATTGTGGAGTTGCGAGAGCGCCGAAGTTGTAAGGCTGTAGTAGGGCCGAAATTCTGAAACTAGGAGGCTAAAATTCTAGTTTGTTGTTGGGTTGCAACTATTAAAAAAGAAGAGACTACTAAAGTTTGCATAATCATCTTAGAAGGCTGACTTGGTGGAGGAGGAAGGTATTTTGGTCTGGTATAAGGTCTTGGATTGTCTCAAGTTTTATTTGAATCTAATAGTTGAAGAGTTTGACTTGGTTTTCCCCTCTATAGGGGTTTTAGCCCTGCATGAGTGCTTATATCAGGTGTTTTTCATCTTCATGTTTAGGTTTTATTATTGCTTGATGAAATTAATATAAAAGAAAAACATAAAGAAAAGCTAACAAGACTATAAGAATATAATAAGTAACTATCAATATAAGAGAATATTTCCACCTTTTTGATTTTCTAACATAAGATATATTAAATGTTGTTGTATTTCCTTATTCTATATTTACTTATGAAATTTTGTGTATATATTTAAAGAAAAGATTTTCGGGGGGGAATTTTGGCACTTTCATACATTTTTTGATGATATCTAATGTAAACTCAACAATGCTATAATTACAATGCTAGATCTCAAAGTGATACCAGATGAGGAATGCAATAGGAAAAAAAAAAAAAAAACAAAACAAAACAAAACAAAAAAAAGAGTAGCAGAAGAAGGAGGAGGAGGAGGAGGGACCAACCCTATTGGGCAAGCTAAAGTTGCTAAGTTCTTTAAGGTTCATGCAATAAAATATGAGGTCAATACCTTGGTTTGACTACCTTTGTCAAATGCCTACGGTTCCTTTTATAAAGTTACTACTACATGTGTGTGCACAAATGCCTAATGGTATGGCCCACATATTGGAGAGCTTTGAGCTTCATGCAAGAGGTCTCAAGGTCAGCCCCTTGGGATAATTTTATTTATTCTCTACATCACTAGATGTCCCCATGCACTATAATGAGTGCTAATGTATTTATATTCGATATAGACTTGTATTGTACACAAATGATATTGAGTTTTTACACATGGTGATCTAGAGTTTTTACACATGATTTTATTTGGGATGCATATATAGAGACATAATCTATTTCACGTAAAACATTTCATATTTTTTGAACAACAATATTCGAGTAATTTATGAGACATCAATATTACATTATGTTATACATATCTACATTTTAAAGCTACATCTCAACACAATTAAAAGTGTAAAATTACGCATAATCATTACTAGATACACATTGTACTCAAAATTCAATATAAATGAAAATAATAAATTAAAATTTATAAAAAAAATTGATAAATTAACTTTTTTATATAAATAAATAATATTTGAATTGTGCATTTCAATTATATATAATTGTATAATATAATAACAAAATCTAATCATAAGTCCTTTATAAATTCACAACTAAACATAATTAAATATTAATACAGAAACACAAAGAATAACTTAATAAAGCAATCATGAATACAATACACACAATCACAACCTAACATCTTATAATGTTCAAAACCACAAACAATCCTGCTATTTCATCATTATCCTATTTATCTCTTCTTTCTCTTCGATTTCATCATTCTCCTATTTATCTCTTCTTTCTCTTAGATTTCATATAAAATAATATAAGTTAATCTCATTTAAAATGATGGAGCGTAGTTAATAGAGGAAATGGTTTTTTATTTGAAAAATGAAATAGTGTAATCAAGAAAGGAAATAGTTTTTTTGTTTGAAAAATGATAGTGTAAATAATAGAGTCTAAAATTATAAACAAGTTAAAATTATAAAAGAGGATTAATAAGATAACATTATTGAATTTTATAAAAAATAATAATTAAAGATAACAATTTATCTTATTCTATAAAATTAAGATAAAATTGTGTATATAATATTTGTAAATTATTAGTAGTTTTAGTGGTTGGGACCATGGTTTGTTCTCTTATTCACATCAATTCAATTTTAATTGATATGTTTGACTCATTGTGCCAAAGTTTGAACAGTAGGCAACTATTGAGATCGTTATCTCTCTCCGCTTAAGTCTCATGTTATTAGTACATCTAGCTTAAGGGTTTCCTTCTACTCCATGGTAGGAGTATGGTTCCACATAGAAATGCCATAACCCATACACACGTAAGTGAATCAAATCCCATTCTCATTTCCTCAATGTGCTAAAAGGTGGATAGAGGATGGAGCCATTCACCTAAAAATTATCCTAATACAATAACTTTAAAAAATGAAATTAACATGTCACCTTATTTAATAACTTGTAAGTCACAGTTGTTGAACCATAAATTTAGTCGAGCTAACTTGATAATAATAAAATAAATATAGTATATATGGATGGATTTAAAAATATTTAAATTAAATGATATACATTTTGATGGAAGTTGTCTATAACGCGACTTTTTGAAAGCCTTTCCGGTGGGTTTTTCCGGTCAAAATCCGGCAGCAATTTATTCGAATAGCAAGTTTGATAGCTAGTTTCTGCACAATCAAAGCGTCCCAAGGGTTTTTACAGGGTGCTGAATCCAAATATGCAATTAAAAACCCATTTTAACTGCAACAAATCAAGATTTAACCTCAATTTCTTCCACCGGTGTCACCGGAATCTCCAAAAAGTCGCATTATAGACAACTCCATTTTGATGTATATGATATTTATTAAATAATATTTTGATTGAAAAAATAATTTATTATTACTTAAGTTAAAATAGTTTTTAAGATGTGTTCTTTATAAATAAAAATTAAAAATTCATTTTTGAATAATTGGTTATATTAAAACTTTTATTAAATTGTTTTCTTTTTCTTGAAATGATAATTTTTTCTTGTAAGTTCGGTAGGACTCTCCGATTTTGTAGTTTACATGTCCATTATTCACCTCGCTACAATAGGAAGGTAGCACAAGATTCGAACTGAAAATCTTCGGTTCGGTGAGACTTCATTCAATGACGCCATGTGAGGCTTCATTCCACGACACCACTTGAGCTACTGAGGCAAATAAAATGAAAAAAAAGTATTATGATAATTAAGTTTGGTGTCTTAAAGTATAATTACAATTTAGTATTTATGAATTGTGGTTAATTATGGTTAATTGTTATTTATGGTAATTTGCCTATATTTAACCATAGTTAATCATGGTCTGTTAATTTTGCTCACATACATAAGTCTGTTGTCAAATAGCATATCAATAAAGTGGTTGATATTTGCTTTCAAATAACACAGCAATGAAGTGGTTGATATTTGCTTGCAGATAACACAACAATGAAGTGGTTGATATTCATTGTCAAATAACATAGCAATAAAGTGGTCCATAAGTATCATTTTCCACCTTTCATATGCAGCTAGGACAATAATTTAAAAATACAGAAAATAGACAACATTTTTTACTTTCATATGTTATCCTAATAATTTAAAAATACTGAAAATAATATAAATAACTATATATCAACATTTATGAATATCATTCAGCTAATTATAATTAAAATGATTTTTATTCTAAATTATAATTTATTATTTATTTAATTTTTTTTTTTTTTTCCAACTAAAACATTTTTGATTAATTAATTACACTACCCTACAGTATAAATTATTTGAGTTAAGGAAAGCTCATTGAATGGGCACAGTATAAGGCAGGGGAGCAGTCGAGGGGGAATGGAGTAATTAAATAAAAAGTAATTTAAGGTTATAAATTCTCTCCTGAAAATAGTGAAAATTATGTATGATTTTTGCTAACAGAAATTTTGAGAAATGTGAGTTACGGTTAAAGTTGTATGGGAATCTTTTGTTGTCTGTGGCCACCGTCTAGCAAGCTGCCATCGGTTGGTCAGTTGTCGTCACGTGTTTATTACTTGTGGTTCCACCTGTTAGTCTTCTGTGGACACCGAGTCAGTGACACCGTAACGACGATAACGATGCAGCCTTCCAGGCGGAGGGTTGTGCTTGATGCTCCGATACTCTCCGCAACGTGTCGCCAACAATAAAGGTGCAGATTTAACACATGTAGAATTTTTTTTTGGTGGTTTGCAACTAGAAATACAGAGAAAGGCTGGGCCCCATTTGTATAAAAACAGATATAGAAATAAACAAAACGTTTGAAGTTGTTTGAATTTTTTAAATTTTTGAACCATGCCTATATATTTACATTATAGTCATGATATTTTATTACATAACTCTTAATTCACGTACACTATTGGAATTTTGTAGGAAAGAATAAAAGAAGAGACATACAGAAACGTTGAGATGGAATATATTTATTTTTCTCTGGCAATTCTTATGATTCTTAAATTTAATAATAAATTTTACATGTCTTTATTACTGCAACTCTTAACTATATAAAAACAAAAATCTTGATACATTCCTATTTCTTTTTAAAAATAATTATATAAATTATTTTCATAATAAATTCAAAAAGTAATAAAAATATTCGTTAACATTGTTTGCCCATGTTGCCACTTCTTCTTTCTTAGTTTTGGCATGTTTGTATGTGCTACACAATGCCGCGTCCAGTACTATTTTAAATGTTTGTAATGATAGAGCTTAAACAATATTTTGGGATGTTGGAAATTGACCATTTTTGTAAGCCTTCATATGCATATAAACCCAACATATATTATCCAACTCAATTTCACGTCGTAAATCTTGCAATATGTGTGCAATGGCGTTTATGCTTTTGTGCAATAACGTATTGCATTGGAGTGCACAACAAGACTGGAACCTAGTCCGGTCGGCTTAACGTGAATTGTCCATGGCTAATTCCGGTCAGTTTTGGTTCACCTGGACCAGAGCGGTGATATAGAATTCAGTTCGAGAAATCCTGTTCTCGGCCATCCTAGAGGCGAAAAAAAACATCTCCATTCCATCATAATATACTCTGATTTCTGATTGCGGCGGGGTCTTTCCATGGCAAAGTGGGGGTGGTGCATTTGGAGTGGTTTTGATCATTGCGCGAGTTTAATTTTGGTTAGTGAAGGTTAAAAGATATTGCTGTGGTTTAATCTATAAAAAATCTAGAAAATATACAAGTTTATTAATGTAATAAACTTCAAAATATACACCGGAATAATCAATCACTAAAATTTAATGTGAATGATTTTATTTTCATTTCCTCTGGTCACATGTTATAATCCCTATGTACTTGAATTTAGAAATCTCAAGATCAATACAAAGTTTCATCTTTTTTAAAATATTAACTGGTATAAATTTATTTTAACCTGCGATCTAACATAGATTAAGAGTAAGAGTGATAAAATTTCTTTAAGTGCAAATTTATTTTAAACTGTAAAATTTGAAAAAAAAAATTATTCATGTATATTAAATTGCATTTTTGAATATTATATAGAATGCATAACATAAATTTGTAAGTTTAAAAAAGTTTTTTTTGGCTTTAAGAGAAAGTTAATAGAAAAGAAATCTAAAAAAAATCTAAAAGGTAAAATAATAAAGCTACTTCAAACATTTGAAAATAATATCACTACTACACTAAATGTATTTTTTAAAACATTTTTTAATATAAAAAAAACTTTTGTCTTAACGAGACATTTTTTTTTTACTATTTTAAATTAAAATTTAATATCAATTGAATGTTTTAAATGTAAAATTTAAGACATAATTTGAGACAAAAATATTTTAAAACAAAACTTTATATTTAAGACAAAAACAATTTAATACAAAAATATTTTTAAGTGAAAACTTTAAATTTAAGACAAAAAATTTTAAGACAAACAAAAATATTTTAAAACAAATACAATTTCCCTTAATATGCATCCCCTTAGACTTTGGATCTATATCAAGGTAATTAGCTACAAGAAAGATTGCAATGTGACTGGCTTACAATTGGGTAGAGGGTTGAAGTTCTTCCTTCATTTTTGAGTCATCATTAAACACACAGATCGATAAGTGTACATTTATTACGTGTATTTCCTTATGGAGTGTGATGAGTCTTGTTACAATGTGAATGGCGCAATATCTTGCATGTTTGTAAATGTAAATGAATGTCTGAGTTTTGACGCTCACTGTGTCTTTGTGATTAGAACAGTGTCATGAATGCACATGAATATTAAAGTGTACCTAGGATATGCTATTCATTGTTCTGTGTGTGGTGAATGCACAATTATGTGTTCATCTTCAATCACCTGAATTCCAAATTTATGGGTATACTTAGTTTATCCAATTCCTATGCTAGTTATTCTCTCAAAAATGAGAATTTAGGTATCAAGAATTGGGCCATGAGTCTCCTTAAAATTACAGGAGGGTTGGCACACAACAGTTGTAGTTCTTCTTTATGAACATAACCTAGGTTTCTTTTTAGTCTATATATGCTACGTTTTCAAGGTCGAGAGGAAGTGGGAGAACATGACTTTGTTGACATGTTAGTAGGTGCAACACCTAGTGGAACCTAGTGAAACCACACCCTAGTGGCACCATGTTGTGTGTATACACACCAACCATAATCCATCGACGCCATGATCAAATCTGAGGTTAGGGAAGGGTCTATACATTTGGCCAAATGTTGTTTTATTTTGGGTGAGAATCTTAAAGGCCAACAGTGTGGTCCATGCAAAACTGGGAGTGTTGGGAACATTTTTATCTTCCCATCATTGAGATATTTGTACCCCACAACGCCCTAAGAGTGTAAAAATTAATATAAATTTGCTACTACTAATGTATTTGAATTGAAAACAAGAGATTACAAATTTCCTCTACTATTTTGCGAAATGGAAATCACAATTTAGAAACACATGCAATGACATGCAGCCATAAAAAAAAACACAAGAACACGATTATTTATAGGGAAAGCCAATAGGGAAAAACCCTTCTCCCTCTTACCAAGAAAGGGGTTTTGAATCACCCATATCCTGCAATTGTGGAGGTTGAATTTTCCTCTTGACAATGCCTTTTTCAATATATTTGCATTCTACTTCTCAGTTGGAATGTATTGTAACATCATAATTCTCCTCTACACATAATTCCACAAGTGATGGTACCTTTTATCAATGTGCTTGGACCGGTCATGAAATACTGGATTCTCAAATAGTTTGATAAAACTCTCATTATAACAATAAATCATTGCTAAATTCATCTATTGACTAAAAATACCCACAAGTATTTTTCTCATCCATATGACCTCAAATTATTCTTGACTTGTAGCCATGTATTCAAACTCTGTTTAGTTGAGTGCCACATACCACTATTTCCTACCATGCCAGGAAATAACTGCAGACCCAACACTGAAGATAGTACCCGAAGTAATTTTCTTGTCTAATGGACTCCCTGCCCAATCTACATCAGTGAAGCCTTGGAGACTCACTCCCTTTGTCCTCCTCTAGCATACCCCATTCTTAGTTGTGCCTATGAGGTACCTAAACACATGATTTGTTGCCTTCCAATAAAACTTGGTGGGCTTAACGATGGCTCAAATCAACTAATTAGTTGCATAACATATCTGAGGCCTTGTGTTAACCAGATACATAAAGGATCTTACCAACTATTTTTAGATGGTATCATTTATTACCTCTCCTAAAGAAGCACTCTCCTTCCTCCCATTTCTAGATGGAGGTGTGTCCATAGGCTTGCAGTTGTCCATGTAAAATCTGTAAAGTATTCAGATGCATACTTTCCCTGACTCACTGTTATCGCTCATAATTTTTCCCTAGAAGTTATCAGAAGAAGGAAAAGACCGAGGTAACCCCAAACCAATCTTTTAAGTACAGGTTCTAGCCAACATATGACTCAGAGAGGGCTCTCTCTATATGATATAGCTTTGTTTGTTGGGATTTTAGGCTAGTTCTTAAAGTTCAGGGGGTTTTCATTTGTATTGAAGGTTGGATGGTGGAATCCTTTAAACAGATCGATCGAATGAAATCTCTGGACCATTGGGCTACGAAGTCAGAAAAGGACAATGGAACTAGAATTAACTCATTAAAGGGAGTGTTCAAAGGGCAAGCTAGTAGAGTGAATTATAGGTCTTTAGGTTGGATGAGTGAAATGATCTTAACGAGGGTGAGAGAGCACTCAAGAATTCTCGGACTGGGATTAAAATGAAGAACAGAGGATAATCATGAACAAAGGAAAATTAAGAATCCTTTACCATAGATTAGAGGGAAACTACCTAAACTAAGGAGCAATCAAGAATTCCTTAACTTAGATAATTATCAAAAAACATTAAAATGCTTAATAGTTAAAATAGACTGCATTGAAGCAAATTCTGAGATATCATTCCATATTATAGCATTCAGATTTCAGATACGTTAAAGATTATCAAAAAACTTTTAAAGAAAGATAACAACACAAGAGAAAATACTTGTTTGTACTTCGCACTACACATGAATCCTACGAAATGTCTTGGCTTTATTAATTAATCCATCTTTCTGGTCCAAATAGTGATACAATAGATTACAGTCTTTGATCAAGAAAGTCTATAGAAATGTCTAAGAATCCACCCTACATACTTCGAATTGTGAAGTATTTATACAAAAACTATTACAAAATATCTCAAAACAAACTTGAGATTTAGTTTAGGAAATACAAGTATCTTCTTGCAAGAAGATAGAGACAGCTAATGAACAATTTCATGCTGTCCCTTTTTATTTGGTACTACTGGCTTTTATGGCTGGATTTGTAGCCCTTTGTGTTGGCTTGCAATTGTGGTTTTTTACACTAGAATCTTCTTCAACTTTGATCTTTCACCTGATTCTCTTTGACCCTAATACTCTTTGACTATGCTGCCATGTTTTCATATGTTTACTTGGTTGCCCTCATTTTTACTTTGTAGCAACTTTCTGTTGTAAATTTATCACAGTAAATCAGTCATTGTCTCCCACCATTCTGCATTAGGTAATTTTACATTCAACATCCTCCTATAGATCTCATCAGCTTCAGTATACTTGGCAAAATTGGGCTTGGTGAGGAACATGTATTTTATCTCATGCACAAGGAAAAACAAGTTCTCAAATGTGTTGTACAAAACTTTGCCTCTTGGCAGTGCTTTTATGGATGAAGTGCTTGCTTGTTCCTTAGCCAACTGTCTGAGTCTGTTATCAGAGTCCAGCTGTGTGATAAGTTTATCATTAATAACTAATGGACTGGGTAGACCTTTCTCCCTCAAAATTTGGAATTTAGACATGAACCTATCAATGGCTATCTGCATGTTGTGGAACTTTTCTTCTAAGTAAAGCATAAGGTTCCTTTTGGAAAGTACCTTCCTTATCTCCAAGATGGTTTCAGTCATGTCTTCTATATTGAGTTCTTGGACCTCATACCTATCTTTGCGATTGAGGAAGTGGATGAGTCTATTGGCATCCTCAGGCATGTCTCCTAATTCTTCTATGACCTTTCCGATAGCTTCTGTAGCTATCTTTACTAACTCTGTTTGCTAAAAAATAACTTGAATTGATGGCTAAATATCCTTGATGGAGTCAATGGTATTGGCCCACAACATTTCCTTGGTTTGTCCAAGTGGTTTCTCCAGTGTTAAGTCTTTCTCTAAGACTTTGATTCTTTCACTCATTCTTTGGGCCTTTTGTGCTTCTTCCTTTTGCTTAAGCTAGGCAAATTTGTAGTCAGTTTCCAAACTTGCCACCTTTTCTTTCAATCTCTTCATTTCTATAGCCTGGATAGGCATCTCTTCCATGGATTTAATCAATTCTACTACTTTCTCTCTTGAAGCACCTATTGTTGTAGATTCTGTTGTGACTGGCAATGTTGTGGCAGGTGGAGCTTCTTTAACTCAAATTGTGTTGAGATGTTGTTTAAGGAGTTTTGTAGATGATGAGCAGCTATGGATTTACTTGTCAGGGTAGAGCATATCATCTCTCTAGCTTGTTTATGCAATTCAATCTGGTCTATGGGATGAATATCCCTTACCAACACCTAAAAATCAACCTTTTTGAAATCAGTGCTGTCTTGGGTTGCTGAGATGTACGTTTGATCAAATACATCTGCATCTTTCCCTCTTTAATGTAAAAGTTTGACATTAGTATTGTTTGATTTGTGGGAGTTAGCTTTAGGTACTGAGCATATGTTTGGGCCTTAAGCCTCTCATTTCTCGCTTTGAGTTCCTTGTACCCGTCTTTTATGTCGTGGTCTTTATCAAAAGGCCTGCTAAAGGAAGATACTTCCACACTAAGTTGCCTTTCCAACATCTGAGTCTATGATGTGGAAGGCTTTTGCATGCCTTCAGATGGAGTAGTGGGCCTACTTCTTTCTACCTCTATGTTGGTAACCAATGCTGATTCTTCAGTGTATTCCTATTTAGAGGCTAGATTAAGCCTTTGCCTCTTGCTTGTTTCCTGTTGCAAATTTGAGGTGTCCATTCCTGAAGTGGAAGCTCCCTCTCTGTTTCTTTTGGGAATCTTCTCCTCATTCTAAGGAGTCTACATGATTAGAGGGGTGCTCGTGGCCCTTTCTTGCTCTTCTGGTACCTGCAAGAAAGAGCTCTCATCAAGCTGCTTTTCCAAATCAATCAGAGCATTTTCTACATCTACTTTGGTGCTATCTCTGTCAACTAGAGTACCTTCCACCCATTTTGTTTGATTGGCATATGCCTCTATTTTTGGTATGGGGTGGTTGATGAAAGGTCCTAGCTTGACCTTTTGCATTTTCTTGTTTATCAATTCCAAAGGGTCATATCTCCATAAAAAACTCCTTTGTAACTTCATTCTTTGCAGGATTATGTATGCCTCTTTCCCTGCCTCTCTGGAATTGCATACGAAGGGACCTAATTGATCTTTGATTTTAAAATAGGCCTTGTTCTTGGCATTGACGAAGTTGACTTCATCTGCATTGATGATTTGTCTGTAATACTCTAAGGCAAACAACCTCATGGTGAGGTATCTTGGCAACTTATGTGGTGTAAGCAGGCAACCATATATTCTGATTTCTATGTGTTTTTGGTAAAGGTACCAATAACCCACTTTGGTTTGCTTGAAAAGATGCAGGACACTCTTTATCTCTGGGTTTATCCTAGGTGGATGATTCCCAATGAGAATAGTGATGATTGGATGCACAAAAGAGTCTATGAAGTCAGAGTATGTATAAGGTGATCTAAACTCATGGAAAAGTGGGGTCCAAAAGATGACAGATCTGGGCTGGCCCCTGGTGTCAAGCTTTTAGAGAGCGAAAGGAAACTTCTCTAACTGATAATACAGAAATAGATGGAATAATACAGACGAGTATTTGAACACCCTCTCATTTCCCATTCTTGTGAACTGCTCATGCATTCTATCAGTTATGAATGTGGCAAAGTCATATATGGTTGTAGGAGGTTGTCTTGGGGTATAGATGGACATGAAAGCAAGGATAATTTTAGCAATGTATTCACTTGTGGTGTAACCTAACACACATGATATCATAGCTATAATGTTTTGGCCCAATGGAGAGAAAATAACTGCTACATATGGAGGGGGGTCCTTAGGGATGTGTTTTTCCTCCCTAATGAACGTTTTGAACAACTGGGCCAATTTTCCAAGGCTAAGCTTGGGATACTGGTCCAACAAGTCTCCAATTGAGAGTGGGGTTAGGTTTTTCCCTAGTTGGAACTGCAACATTTCATTAACGGACTCAGCTGTGATGGTGAATAGGACCTTCTAGTTGTGAGACATTATGGCTCTGTGACTGGGGATGTAGCATGCATAGCACATATAAACAATTTCTGGAAAGATGTGAACTTGGGGGAATTGGTATTTTGGAAAATTTGACTCCCAAAGGCCAAACTCATCAGCGTGGTTAAGGTATTTGTTTCTACTTTCGCAATGCACTTTAAGAAATGGCTCTAGGGCAGTAGTGTCTTTTATTTGGAAGTCCATGTCGGCCAGGAGAAGGTGGTCCAGTTTCAATGGGGATTTGTAATTGGTCTAACGTCCATGGTGATGGTGGCAACCATAATTTAGTTGTTGTGGATTTGAATTTTGCTCTAGGAGTTTTAGCAAAGGTTCTTGGGAATTCTAGAGGGTTTTAGGTAAATGGAAATCTTGTAGATGGTTATGGCTGAGAGAGTTAAAATTAAAGTAAATTTGATATTTTTTACTTAATTAACAGTGTTATGAGTGTGAATTTACTTGGAATTTGACAATGGAGTTGGTATTCGATGGTTAAATACCTGGAATTGGGTGAAACTCACTGTAAATGGTGGTTGATGGTAGCTGCAGACGTTCGTACGGTTCTGGTATGGACTGATGAATGAGCTGGGTTGTTTGCAGCGTCTATGGAGCGATGGCTGAGGTCTGTGAGAAAATTTTCTGTATGCAGGGGTCGCAACAACTTTCTGAGTTCTCGATAGCAAATGCACGAAAAGAGTGAAAAGAGGGGTAATTCGGCTTATATAGAAACAACGATAATTTTGTTGGGTTCATTAATTGATGAACAGTAGGCAATTTTTCAGTTATACTAGAAGGTGGATTAATGGGGTCATCGCATCGCTTTTGAGAGCGAAGAGGTTTTGAGGGGGGCTCACCTGATCTAGTCGAGCGCATGACACGTAGCATTCTAGGGGTCGGGGAAAACCGCCTTATCGGGTGGGTAAAGGATGGACATCGGGTTAGATTGATATGGACGTGAGCCATTGGATGTGGGTAAGGGATAATGAACTGTGGTTAGGAGGTGAAGTTTCACGGCGATTTACACAAAACGTTTTCGGGGGGCCCATGGGTCTAATCACCAGTGGTATAGGATTAAATTAAAACTTAATCTTATCGGGGACACTTTAATATAGGATTAAGGACTGAGGGTAGGGTTTTAATATATTTTGTGGGATATGGGGTAGTCATATAGTTTATAAATAAACTAAGGTGTGGGATTACTTTATATAAAGGAGTTAAACATATATGGGCCAATGGGTTTTTTGGGAATTTTATATAGTAAAGTTAGTTTAATTAATATGAAAGTGATGGCGAAGTGAATTTTCTCAAGGAAAAAGGGGCTAAGTGTATGCGATTGCGTGTTTTCATTTACACTTAGGATAAAAACTTTTACTGGGTTTTTTGGTGAAATAGGACTTACATGGGGGTGAGTCACTTTTCCTAGGTAAAAGTTGTCTACCATAGGAAAGTGTGGTTTTATTAGGGAAATGAGGGGAAATGAAGGGGGGTGAATTTTGATGAAGGGGATTCTAGCACTTATGCAGATAAGTCATCAAGTCGAGGGTCCAGTCCCTCCAAAGTCATAGAAATGCTCTGAGCCCCTTTGACATAAAGGATTTAAGTAATAGAACTTACTTGTGGGAAATTAGTGAAGTAAATGGGTGAAATGAATGAGGGGATGTTAAATAAACCATATTGTGCACCATTGTTTTTGCCTTGTTTGCTACGTATGCATATTTGAAAATTTCATTTGAGACAATGACATAAGTGCTTTTGTATAATCACATGATATTTCTGCAACCTTTCTACTACTTACTCACATACTCATCCTACCATTTTTTCTTTATTTTATTTGGGTGCATTTAGACTAGAAAACCCTTATCAATTGTTTTCTTTCCTTTACAATATAAACTATCTAATTCTAAGCTTATATCATCCAAGGGCTCAGATTAAACTAATGAGCTCCTTTTATTTACTCTACCTATCTAATGATCTACCAAGATTACATTGTTTGGTCAAATTTAGTCACTAACTATAAACATAAAATTCAAAGCATGGCATAATCAAGATTAATCAGTTTAATCCCCACAGGGGTAGGCAAGTTGGCAGTCACAATGCAGTGAAGTTCATTAGAAAGGTGGGCTCGGTACTGAAGGTCACAAGTTAAAAACCCCAGGACTTACCCTAGAGCTATATAGAGGGGCGAGCGCTGCTCCTAGTGGTTATAGAGGTACCAGTCAGAATCTACCCCATGTAACATGAATCGCGAGGCCGCCCCTATTGTCGATTCCACTATAATAAGAAAATAAAAAGAAAAAAGAGAGATTAAACAATTTGATTACCATGGATTGTGGCATGAGTAACAAGCTGCACACAAGCATTATTATGCATAAAAGTAAAGAGAAGTGGCATTTTGACTTGCACACTTTCATGGTTTCTTTTTGTTTTGGAGGTTCATATATCTTTCTTTTTTGACCTTTTCCATTCTTTTTCCCCTTTGATTATTCTTTTAGGACATACCCTCTTTACTTCTTTTAACTTTTTCTTCTTAATATTAGAAAACATTTGCAAAATTAAAAGGTATGTACAATATTACAAGGCTTCACCATAGTCATTCAAAATTAGGACTCCTATTGGTATAGGAACCTAACAGTGGCTCCACTTGGGGATGGCATTTTCTAGTGAAATGTCAAGAACTTTCTAGATCAGTAGCCCGTGAGTTGTTATTGATGTTTCCTTGCAAAATTTTCCTTTATTCCTCTGAATTATTAATACTTATGACAGTGAAGCTTTCAAAGATTAGGGCCTTCTCTTCAAGCTTCAACTCTAAAAATCACCATCCAATCCAAACTAGACTTATGAAAATAGAATATATACAAATGGGAAATGAAAAATTAGTAATTAAGCTCAAAATAATGTTTTAGCATTCAACCATTCACTAGTCCACCTTTTTCTTTTTTACCATCAAGCTCTCTCAAGAAGAAGGCATTATTACCTCTGAAAGCATAAATTACATATGGGCCTTTCCATAGGAAATCAAATTTCACATGTTTACCTTTATCTTCCCTCCTTGAATCCCACTTGAGGACCTTGTCACCAATGTATAAATCTCCAGCCTTGGTTCTCTTCTCAAAAATCTTTTTAACCCTTTCCTACACAACTTGAAACCTAATATAGACTTCTTCCTTGTTTTGCTGAAGATGAATTGTTCGGTTGATTATTCTCTGGATACTATTTGTCTCAACTTGCATTTCTTGAAGCAACTTCATCCCTGTTGTTCCCAAGGAAGATGGAAAAATAGCTTCCATCCCATAAACTAGTTGATAGGGATAACTAACAATTGATTTCTTTGTTGTTAATATGTTTGCCCATAGGGCATTGATTAGCTTCTTGTTCCATGTTTTCTTATTGTCCTCTAGCAACTTTTGATGATGTTTACCAGGCTTTTGTTTGAGGATTCTACCAGTCCATTTCATTGACGATAATAGGTTGTGGAATGGCCCAGGGTTATATGATACTTATTGTAGAAACCTATCATTCTTTTGGATTTAAAGGTTGCTGCATTATCAATAATGAGCTTAGTTGGACATCCAAATCTTGATAGAATATTGGTTTCAAGGAAGGCTATAATAATAGTGTCTGTGGCTTGCCTTGAAGGTATGGCCTCTATCCATCTTTTGAAGTAGTATGTGGTTGTGTGGATCCATTTGTGTTGGGCAAATTAGGGTGGGTGAATTTTTCCAATGAAGTCTAAACACCATCATTGAAAAGATATTTCAGCAGAGATTGGCTTGAGAGGTAAAGGTAAAAGCTTCTTCTTTCCCTAAAAAATTTGACATTTGTGATAGGAGGTCACATATTTCCTGACATCAGAAAACAAAATAAGCTAGTAGAAACGAGCTCTATGAATTTTATCTACAGTGGTTTTCCAGTAAAGGTGTGCTCCACTATCACCTGCATGAAAATCTTGCAATACCTTATGAGATTCATCTTTTAATAGGAAATTTAAAAGAATACCTTCATGATCTCTCCAAAACGAAGAATTGTCTAATATACAAAATTTTAAGAATTTCATCTTTAAAAACCTGCTTTTAGTTCTAGATAATTCAGGAGGAGCTTGTAAGTTCTGTGAAACATAAATAATATCAAAATACCAAGGTGATTCAATAAAGGCCTCGCTGGTTAGTGGAGTCGCCATCTCCTCCTCCTCATCCATTGCTACAATGAAGTTTATATCCAAGGCCTGATAGTTTGATTCAGCCATGAGTTTGGCTAAACCTTGGCCCTTGATTAACTTAGTTGGTTTGATTTCTATAACATACTCTAAAATAGTAGCAATCCACCTTCCCCTCTTTCCATCTACACCTTCGTGAGTTAGGATGTCTTTGACTACTAAATTTGGAACATAGGCCACTATATGAGAATATAAAATGTATACCTTGAAATCGTTAATGGCTTTGAACAAAGCAAAGGCTTATTTTTCCATTATATTATATTTGAAGGGGACATCTCTGAGGGCTTTGCTAAAGAAAGCAATAGGTTGTTCATAGCCCTGGTCATTTTTCTGCAGTAGAACTACAATAATTGTGTGCTTAGAAGCAAAGGAAAATTAAATTAAATCTCTGTCAAATTTTGGATTGATTAACACTGGTGTTTTAGTTAAGGCCACTTTAATGTTTTCAAAAGATTTCTTAGCCTCAACAGTCCATTTTATGGTAGAATCCTTTTTCATCATATTGTTCATTGATCTAATTAACTCTTCTAAATTAGAAATAAACCTTCTAAGAAAATTAATTTTCCCTAAGAGAGCTTCCAATTCTCTAATGTTCCTCGGATGTTGTATCTGCAAGATGACCTCTATTCTTGTAGGGTCTATTCAGATACCATATTTTGAAATTATATGACCTAATAACTTTCCTTCTTCTAACCCAAGCAAAGACTTCTTGGGGTTCAAGGAAATTCCATATTTCTGACATTTATTAAAGACTTGCCTCAGGTGATCCAGATGTTGACTGTCAGATTTTGAAAATAGAGTAATTTTATTTAGGTATATCACAAGGAAATCATGAATTTCTTTTGCAAAGGCTATATCCATAACCCTCTCGAAAGTGGCTTCTTCATTCGTTAGTCCAAAACGCATTTTCACATACATGAATGTGCCCAAGGAGTAGTAAAGGCAGTTTTGGGTTGGTCATCTGGATGAACTAAGATCTGATTGTAACTAGAAAGCCCATCCAATAATGAGATTCTAGTTCATCCAACTACCCTCTGTAAAATGTGGTCAATTTTGGGAAGAGGGTAATTGTCTTTTAGTGATACTTTGTTGACATTTTTGAGATCCACACAGAGTTTGATCTCACCAGTTTTCTTCTTAGTTGGCACCAAGTTTGAGACCTAATCAGAGAACCTGATTGGTGCAATTATTTTAGCATCATAAATCCTCTAAATTTCTTTTTCAATTGAGGGTAATAAGACAAGATTGATCCTTCTAAGTTTTTGTCTGAAAGGATTTTGATTTTCTTTAATAGGGATTGTGTGTTGGATAATGTTGGTGTCATAGGATTTGAGGTCCTCATAATTCCAAGCAAAAACATCTTGAAATTCTTTGAACAATTCAATGTATTTTACTATTTCAGTGGGAGGTAATGATTTTGAAAGTTTGATCAATTTTGGACTTTCATGAGTGCCTATATTACATTCCTCTATATGAGACCTTACTGGTTCCATTTTAGGTTTCCTATGAACATCATTTGAATTGAATAAATCTTCTAGAGGGGTTAATCCCTTTGGTAAGAAATTATCTTTGAGGTTAATTACTTCAATGTCTTCGTTAATTATTTCATCAATCTCAACTTGCTCTAGGTTTTCTACATTTGACTTAGTAAATTTATTTGGGTTAAATCTATCTAGTTCATCACCATCTATCTCATTTACTTCCAACTCATCCTTAGAGTCAATATCTATGGATGTATCAATATCTATGTCGTGATTTGCAAACTCTTCTTCTAAATTTAAAAAGTTATTTATCTGTTTATCATTAGAAAATGCTTTCTAGTTCTTCAAATTATCTGGAATTACAGGTCTATGACTAAATTCAGTAGTATACTGATGGTTAGGTTAGAAGGGTAACTTACAAGTGCTAGCAAACATTGCTAAACTATGGGCTTGCATATTGTGTTTTCTGGGGATTATTGCAAGCTTCATTTCTAAGAAAGTGTTAAGTATTTCTACAATGGTTCCTCTATAAAAACTCAATCTAGGGTCATTTGTCATATATACAACATCAATCTATTTTATGACTATTTCAGAGTCTCCCATGACAGAAACTCTGTTAGCTCCTAGATTCCTAGCTAATTTAAAACCTAAAATTGGTGCTTCATACCCGGCCATATTGTTGGTTCATTTAAAATTTAGTCTATATGCATGACCTTCTGAGTGATTGTTCTCCAGATTGTATATCCATACTCCTTCTCCTACTCCAAACTTATTGACTGACCCATCCAATTCAAGATGCCATAATATCTCATGCTCATAATTTCCACTATCTTGTGCAACAAACTTTTCTTCATTTAAAGCAATTTGGGTACCTTGTTTATTGGAAAGTTATAAAGTTTGGTTAGTTTCATTTTGAATAGAAACTAAGGTAACACACAGGTCTTTAATCAATCCTATACACTTTACTTGACTTGAGTCAAATGAGAATAAGTCCTTGTAAGGCTCCAGAATCCAACATTGAATTGTGTAGAATTTTTTCATGGATGCTAAGGCTAATGTAGAAAGGTGTTACTCCTCCTTATAGTGGTTTTCCATTAACATCTGGACCAAATATAAGTTCTGGTTGGTCATCAAATAGGTTAACAGAATCCTCATTTTCAGCAATGTTTAAGGTCTGGTTTATATGTGATTTGTAAGTTTTGTTCTTGATTATTTCTATTAAAGGGATTGAAATATTAACTTAGCCACCTCTGCTCCCAGATTGAATGGTAAAGGGGCTTTTTCTATTTGAGGGTTTTGAATTTTCACAGCAGGGATCTTAGTAGGATGGACTTCTTTTCCTTTATTGGGGACCACTTTATGTGGGTTTTCAAATCTGGTTTTTTTGAGGTTGTTCCTTTGGTTATTTAGAGGGAATTGTAGTGGATGACTAATCGCCATAAGGTTGATTAGGGTTTTTATCTACAATGGTGGGGCTAGAAGGATTTTGGTTATGTCTGGGAAGAATCTGGTGGATTTTAGAAACCAGGGCTTCTTTGATTTTCTTGGGTTGATTTTTCACTGTTCTCTTGGTTTATTCAAGGACATCAATGTTCTTTTTACGCCTTAGGTTATACTGTTTATGCACTTCAAAGATGGTAGAATCATATCCTTGTTTATAATCAAATGACTCTCCAAAATGGATTTGCAATTGCTACAACATATGCAATTCCTGCTCATCTTGAGTTAGAAAAACAACATCCTCATCATCTAATCCCATCAAGTTAATTTCTGTATCTTGTTTTGTATCTTAAGGATAGGATGTTCTATATATGTTTCTTGAAAAGGAGGCCTAATATTATGATCAGGTCCATTTTTTCCAGTGTTTTGGTTTTGGTTTATTCTAAAGTTCAGGTTTCTAACTGGAGGTGCTTGTTGATTATCCCATTGGGGTTTCCTTTCTATGTTATCTATTCTTTCCATTAGTCTTTCCATACTTTTGGCTAAACTATCTATTTTGATGTCTGATGGTGAAGCTTCATTTTTAGCAGTTCCTCTCTTTTCATTTCTAACTCTAGCTCTTTTAGCTAACAAATTAGCTTCAACACTAACAACTACACTTTGCATTTCTTCTAATGTTGGTGGGTTTCCATCCCTAAGTTGGAATGCCATATCTGTGTCAAAACCATCAGGGAACTTTATTAAGGCTACGTCAGGTGGGGGTCTAAGATTAACTGGGATTGTGTTATATATACTATTAAATCTAGTGTAGTAATCTTGAACGGTTTCATTAGGTCCCCTTTTAATATTTTCATATTTTGAAAGGATTTGTAGGGGATTTTTATTTTTTTTCCAATATGTTCAAGAATTGCTGATGAAGTACTTCTAAATTATCAATACTATTATCAGGAAATGCTCTAAACCATTTCCTAACATCACTAGCTAAAGTTTGAGCAAATAGTCTCATTTGAATGTCCATAATATCAATTTCATGTAGTTCAAAGTAATCTGTCATTTTATTGACATGGTGTTGTGCAGTGTAGAGTCTTGTGCCATCAAATTGAATAATTTTTCTTTGGTAGTCTGCTGGCATAGCACCGAGTGGGGCGGGTAAAACAAAAGGAGCATATCTATCAGCCATGGTTGTAGGCTAGGAGGGGTTAAGATGTGTATGAAGAATGGATGAAGAATTAGGACTAGTAAGTGGTGAATGGGATATGATAGGTTGGTGAGGGAGTGAAGGTATAAATGTTGGTGGAGAATGGACTTCAGAAGTTGAAGGGAACAATGGTGAACAGATAGTGGTGGAAAATTGTTCAGAAAGCTCAGGGATCTTAGCAATACTAAGTGATGATTGTGGAGAATTCAGAATGTATTCATCAATTGACTTGTTGGATTTTTGGACTTGAAGGTCTGCAATGAAATCAGGGTCTAAAATAATATTGTATATTTCACTTACGGACTTTGCTTTAAATACTGACAAATCAAATTGCTCATCAAAGGGAAGATCTTCTAAAAACAACCATTCATGAGGACATGAATTAGCTTTAATTAACGACGTGTGACTAGCTAAACTTTCTTCTTTTTTGGATTTTTTTGAAATCAAGTTGGGATTATCAATTACTGGGCTAGGGTTTGGATCTGGGTTTGCCCTAGTATAATGAGTTCTCCTTGAAGTCAAAATTTCAAAAAAAATTCTAATTGTTTTCTTTTGTGAGGTTTTGTTTTTTAAATAACTTCTGATAAATTACCTTAAGAGGCTCAAAATACAGTTTCGAAATTTCTTAAAGATTTATTAAGACTAAGGGTTTGAGTTCCCCAGTATGGTCGCCACTATGTTATCACTCAGAAATTTTCCCTAGAAGTTATCAGAAGAAGCAAAAGACAGAGGTAACCACAAACCAATATTTTAAGCATAGGCTCTAGCCAACCTATGACTCAGAGAGCTCTCTCTCTATATGATTTAGTTTTGTTTGCTGGGATTTTAGGCTAGCTCTTAAAGTTCAGGGGGTTTTGATTTGTATTGAAAGTTGGATGGTGGAATCCTTAAAACAGATGGATAGAATGAAGTCTCTGGACCATTGGGCTATGGAGTCAAAGAAGGACAAAAAAACTGGAATTAACTTATTAAAGGGAGTGTTCAAAGGGAAATCTAGTAGAGTGAAGTATATGTCTTTACGTTAGATGGGTGAAATGATCTTAACGAGGGTGAGAGAGCAATCAAGAATTCTTAGACCGGGATTAAAATGAAGAACAGAGGATAACCATGAGCAAAGGGCAATTAAGAATCCTTTACTATAGATTAGAGGGAAACTACCTAAACTAAGGAGCAATCAATATTTCCTTAACTTAGATAATTAGCAGAAAACATTAAAATTCTTAATAGTTAAAACAGAGTGCATTGAACAAAATTCTGAGATATCATTCCATATTATAGAATTTAGATTTCAGATACATTAAGGATTATGAAAAAACTTTTAAAGAAATATAACAAGACAAGACAAAATATTTGTTTGTACTTTGCACTACACATGAATCCTATGAAATTTCTTGGCTTTATTCATTAATCCAGCGTGCTGGTCCAAATAGTGATACAATAGCTTACAATATTTGCTCAAGAAAGTCTATAGAAATGTCTAAGAATCCACCCTAAATACTTTGAATTATGAAGTATTTATACAAAAACTATTACAAAATATCTCAAAAGAAACTTGAGATTTATTTTAGGAAATACAAGTATCTTCTTGCATGAAGATAGAGACAGCTAATGAACTATTTCATGGTGTCCCTTTTTATTTGGTAGTGCTGGCTTTTATGGTTGGACTTGTAGCCCTTTGTGCTGGCTTGCAGTTGTGGCGTTTTATGCTGGAATCCTCTTAAAGTTTTATCTTTCACCTACTACTCTTTAACCCTAATACTATTTGACTATGCTGCCTTGTTTTCATTTGTTTACCTGGCTGCCCTGATTTTTACTGTGTAGTAACTTTTTGTTGTAAATTTATCACAGTAAATCAGTCATTGTCTCCCACCATTCTACATTAGGAAAGTTTACATTCATCATCATCGTAGAGATCTCATCAGCTTCAGTATACTTGGAAAAATTGGGCTTGGTGAGGAACAAGTGTTTTATCTCATGCTCAAGGAAAAACAAGTTCTCAAATGTGTTGTACAAAACTTTTCTTGTTGGCAGTGCTTTTATGGATGAAGTGCTTGCTTGTTCCTTAGCCAATTGTCTGAGTTTTTTATGATAGTCTAGCTGTGTCATAAGTTTATCATTAATAACTAATGGACTAGGCAGACCTTTCTCCCTCAAAATTTGAAATTTAGCCATGAACCTATCAATGGCTATCTGCATGTTGTGGCACTTTTCTTCTATGTTAAGCATAAGGTTCCTTTTGGAAAGGACCTTCCTTATCTCCAATATAGTTTCAGACCTATCTTCTATATTGAGTTCTTTCTATTGAGGAAGTGGATGAGTCTATTGGCATCCTCAGGCATGTCTCCTAATTCTTCTTTGACCTTTTGGATAGCTTCTATAGCTATCTTTACTAACTTTGTCTACTAAACAATTACTTGAATTGATGGCCAAATATCCTTGACGGAGTCAATGATATTGGCCCACAACATTTCCTTGTTTTTCCCCCAAGGGGTTTCTCCAGTGTCATGTCTTTCTCTAAGATTTTGATTCTTTCACTCATTCTTTGGGCCTTTTGTGCTTCTTCCTTTTGCTTAAGCTGGGAAAGTTTATAGTCAGTTTCCAAACTTGCCACCTTTTCTTTCAATCTATTCATTTCTATAGCCTGGATAGACATCTCTTCCATGGCTTTAATCAATTCTGCTGCTTTCTCTCCTGAAGCACCTGTTGTTGTAGATTCTGTTGTGACTAGTAATTTTATGGCAGGTGTACCTGTAGGTACCAGTGAAGTTGGTAGTATAGAAGGGACTGCTGTGGATATTATAGTGATGACATCTTTGGAATTTGTGGCCAAGTTTCTTTGCTTCAATTGAATTAAAGTGTCAAACTCCTTTTCTATCTCCTTTAATTCATCATTCAACTTTAGCACCAAGTCTGTCAACTCCTCATGTTTGGTTTGGCTCTCTATGACTTCTAGAGTTTAAGGATGTTGTAGCTGTGGTATTTTTAATTGCCTCTTAAGCGAAGCAATATCATCGTTTTTCTTCATTATAAGTTACTTTGTAGCTTTTATATCCTTGGGATTGTGTCCCAATTCAATCACGAAGTCCTCTAAGGACTTGATCCTTGTATCCTTAGCCTATGAGGAGGCCTTCTCTAACTAAAATTGTGCTGAGATGTTGTTTAAAAAGTTCTGTAGCTAATGAGTAGCTATGGATTTACCTGTCAGGGTGGAGTATATCATCTATCTAGCCTATTTATGCAATTCAATCTAGTCTATGGGATGAATATCCCTTGCCAACACCTCAAAATCAACCCTTTTGAAATCAAATGTTGTCTTAGGCTACTAAGATGTAGGTTTGATGAAAGACATTTGTAGCTTTCCCTATTTAATGTCAAAGGCTGATTTTTTTCTTGTTTGATTTATGGGAGTCATCTTTAGGTAGTGAGCATAAGATTGGGCGTTAAGCCTCTCATTTCTTGCTTTAATTTCCTTGTACCTGTCTTTTATGTCCTAATCTTTATCAGTAGGCCTACTGAGGGAAGATACTTCCATACTAAGCTTCCTTTGTAACATCTGAGTCTGTGATGTGGAAGGCTCTTGCATGCTTTCAGATGGAGTAGTGGGCCTACTTCTTTCTACCTCCGTGTTGGTAAACTGTGTTGATTCTTCGGTGTATTCTTGTTCAAAGGCTAGATTGAGCCTTTGCCTCTTGCTTGTTTCCTGTTGCAAATTTAAGGTGTCCATTCCTGAAGTGGAAGCTCCCTCTCTGATTCTTTTTGGAATCTTCTCCTCATTCTGAGAAATTTGCATGATTGGAGGGGTGCTCATGGCTCTTTCTTGCTCTTTTGGTACTTGCAAGAAAGAGCTCTCATCAAGATGATTTTCCAAATCAATCAGAGCATTTTCTACATCTACTTGGGTGTTGTCTCTATCTACTAGAGTACCTTCCACCCATTCTCTTTGATTGGCATATGCCTCTATTTCTATTATGGGGTGGTGGATGAAAGGTCATAGCTTCACCTTTTGTCTTTTCTTGGTAATTAATTCCAAAGGGTCATATCTCCATACAAAACTCCTTTGGAATTTCATTCTTTGTAGGATTAGGTTTGCTTCTTTCCCTGCCTCTCTGGAATTGCATATGAAGGGACCTAGTTGATCTTTGACTTCAAAATAGGCCTTATTCTTGGCATTGACAGAGTTGACTTCATCTGCATTGATGACTTTTCTATAATACCATAAGACAAACAACCTCATGTGGAGGTATCTTGGCAACTTATATGGTGCAAGCAGACAACCATATATTTTTTTGATTTCTGTGTGGTTTTCGTAAGGGTACCAATCACCCACATTGGTTTGCTTGGAAAGCTGGAGGACTCTCTTTATCTCTAGGCTTATCGTAGGTGGAGGATTCCCAGTGAGAATATTCATGATTGGATTCACAAAAGAGTCTATGAAGTCAGAGTATGCATAAGGTGATCTAAACTCATGGAAAAGTGTGGTCCAAAAGACGACAGATCTGGGTTGGCCCCTGGTGTCAAGCTTTTGGAGAGTGAAAGGAAACTTCTCTGATTGATAATACAGAAATAGATGGTATAATACATATGAGTATTTGAACACCCACTCATTTACCATTCTTGTGAATTACTCATGCATTCTATCAGCCAGTCATATATGGTTGCACGAGGCTTTGCTAGGGTATAGATGGACATGAAAGCAAGGATAATTTCATTAATGTCTTCACTTGTGGTGTAACCTAATACACATGATATCATCATTACAATGTTCTAGCCCCATGGAGAAAAAATAGTTTCTACATATGGAGGGGGGTGCTTAGGGATGTGTTTTTCCTCCCTAATGAAGGTTTGGAACAACTAGGCCAATTTTGTAGGGCTAAGCTTGGGATACTGGTCCAATAGGTCTCCAATTGAGAGTGGGTTTATGTTTTGCCCTGGTTGGAACTACATCATTTCATTAATGGACTCAGTTGTGATGGTGAATAGGACCTTTTGGTCATGAGAGATTACGGTTCTGTGGCTGGGGATGCTGCATGCATAGCACATATGTACAATTTTTGGAAAGATGTGAACTTGGTTGAACTAGTATTTGGGTAAATTTTACTCCCAAAGGCCAATGTCATCAGCATGGTTAAGATATGTGTCCCCACTTTGGAAATGCACTTTGAGTAGGGGGTTCTAGGGCAGTAGTGTCTTTTATTTGGAAGTCCCTTTCAGGTAGGGGAAGCAGGTCTAGGTCCAAATGGGGGCAGCCATAATTCAGTTCTTATGGATTTGAATTATGCTCTGGTGTTTTCAGCAAAGGTTCTTGGGACTTTTATAGGGTTTTAGGTAAATGGAAGTCTTGCAGATGGTTATGGCTCAAAGTGTTAAAATTAAAGCAAATTTGATATTATTTACTTAATTAACAGTGTTATGAGGGTGAATTTACTTGGAATTTGACAATGGAGTTGGTATTCCACAGTTAAATACCTGGAATTGGGTGAAATTGACAGTAAATGGTGGTTGATGGCGGCTATAGAGGTTTTTACAGTTTTGGTACGGACCGATGAATGAGATGGGCTATCTACAACGTCTATGGAGCGATGACAGAGGTCTGTGAGAAAATTTGTTGTTTGCAGGTGTCGCAACGCCTTTGTGATTTCTCAATAGCAAATGCATGTAAAGAGTGAAAAGAGGGGTAATTAGGCTTATATAGAAAAACGTTAATTTTGGCAGGTTCATTAATTGATGAACAGTGGGTAGTTTTTTTCAGTTACACTGGAAGGTGGTTTAATGGGGTCATCACACTGCTTTTGAGAGGGACGTGGTTTTGAGGGGGGATCACCCGATCTAGTCGAGCATGTGACACGTAGCATTCTGGGGGTCGAGGAAAACCACCTTATCGGGCAGGTAAAGGAAGGACATCGGGCTGGACCGATATGGACGTGAGCCATTGGATGTGGGAAGGGATGATCAACGGTGGTCGGGAGGTGAAGTTTCACGGTGATTTACACAAAATTTTTTTGGGGCACCCATCAGTCTAATCACTGACGGTATAGGGTTAAATTAAAACTTAATCTTATCGGGTGCGCTTTAATATAGGATTAAGGACTGAGGTTGGGGTTTTAATATATTTTGTGGGATATGCGGTAGTCATATAGTTTATAAATAAACTAAGGGTGGGATTACTTTATATAAAGGAGTTAAACATATATGGGTGAAACTGTTTTTCGGGAATTTTATATAATAAAGTTAGTTTAATTAATATGAAAGTGATGGCGAAGTGGATTGTATCAAGGAAAATAGGGGTTAAGTGTATGCGATTGCGCGTTTTGATTTACACTTAGGAAAAAAACTTATAGTGGTTTTTTTGGTGAAATAGGACTTACATGGGTGTGAGCCACTTTTCCTAGGTAATAGGTGTCTACTAGGAAAGTGTGGTTTTATTAGAGAAATGAGGGTAAATGAAGGGGGGTGAATTTTGATGAAGGGGATTCTGGCACTTATGCCCATAAGTCATCAAGCCGAGGGTCCCGTCCCTCCAAAAGTCATAGAAATGCTCTGAGCCCCTTTGACTTAAAGGATTTAAGTACTAGAACTTACTTATGGGAAATTAGTGAAGAAAAGGGGTGAAATGAATGAGGGGATGTTAAATAAACCATATTGTTAACCATTGTTTTTTCTTTGTTTGCTACTTATGCATATTTGGAAATTGCATTTGAAACAATGACATATGTGTTTTTGTATAATCACATGATATTTCTGCAACCTTTCTACTACTTACCCACTTACTCATCCTACATTTTTTCTTCATTTTATTTGGGTGCATTCAGGGTAGCAAACCCTTATCAATATTTTTCTTTTCTTTACAAAGTCAAGTAACTAATTCTAACCTTATATCATCCAAGGGCTCATATTAAACTGATGAGCACCTTTTATTTACTCTACCTATCTAATGATCTGCCAAGATTACACTGTTTGGTCAGATTTTATTCACTAACTATAAACATAAAATTCAAAGCATGGTATAATCAAGATTAAATAGTTTTATTACCATGGATTGTGGCATAAGTAACAAGCTACACACAATCATTATTATGCATAAAAGTAAAGAGGAATGGCATTTTGACTTGCACACTTTCATGGTCTCTTTTGGTTTTTGGGGTTCATATATCTTTCTTGTTTGACCTTTTCCATTCTTTTTGTCCGTTGATTATTCTTTTAGGAGATACCCTCTTTACATTTTTTTATTTTTTCTTTTTAATATTAGAAAAAATTTGGAGAAAGCAAAGGTATGTACAATATTACAAGGCTTCACCGTTGTCATTCAAAATTATGACTCCTATTGGTATAGGAACCTAACACTCACAAAAAACTCACCATCACCCAACAATTCTTCAAGCGGGAGGAAGTAATGTATCAATCCCATGTCCTTCATCTCCAAACCACTACTCATCTCCCCTAAGTATCGATTCATCAACGTACAATGCCAAGATAAGAAACTTGACATATACCACAATGTGATAGAGGTTGGCATTTGCTTCATTTTTAGTGAATCCCAATCAACTGATATATGTATAAATTTGAGTGTACCATGCTCAAGGTGCTTGTTTGACACCATACAGGGTTCTTTTGAGTCTACACATGTCTCCTAGTCATATATCTCAAATCCCTCTAACTGATCTATGTAAATTTCTTCCTCAACAACACCATCAAGAAAGGTGGTATTCATATACATATGGTGGATCTTACACGCCATCTGTGTAGTTAATGCTACAATTGTTATGATCGAGGTATATCTTTCCACTGATGCAAATGTTTCCTCATAATCCACTCCCTCTACCTGAGAGAAGCCTTTGGCCACAAATCTAGCCTTGTACTTCTCGATGCTCCCATCAACTGCATGCTTCACTTTGTAGATCCATATGGAACCAACTACTAACTTGTTCTTTGGCCTTGGCACCACCTCCCATACATTTTTCTTCATGATGGAGTCATACTCCTCCACCATGGCCTCAATCCACACTGGTTGAGAAATTACTTCCTCAAATGAAGAAGGCTCTTATTCAATGATCTTTGTAATGAGAGCCATATACCCAATGTACCTATCTAGTGACCTCCTCTTCATGTGCTAAGAGGAAGGAGCTCCCACATGCTCCTGTGCATCTTGTACCAATCTATTAGCTTCTTTGATTCTCTTCCTCCCCTCTACGAAAGATTCTCGTTGAGTGGGTGCCTCCACTCAGCCTCTTGTCCACTCCTCTACATGTGGCTACTCTAAAACCTCCTAAATATCTTCATGAGGCTCCTCCTTAGGAACTATAAGCTCCTCCTATGATGGGTTACTAAACTCTAACTCTAGAGAGCATCTCATAGCCTTCTCCTCATCAAATTTGACATCTCTCCTCATTACTATCACCCTGGGTGACGACAAATACACCCTATAGTTATGTGGTGTCTCTATGTATCCTACAAAGACTCCCATCTCAGTTTTTCAATTAATTTTATTCTTGATATCCTTGGAGACATGACAATACACAATAGCTCCAAACATTCTAAAATGAGATACATCTGGCTTCCTCCCATAGAAATCTTCGAGTGTGATCATGCCAACTATTCTATGAGTATTCTGGTTCTACAAATAGACTGCGCTGTTGCATGCTTATGCCCAAACGTGTAATGACATCCCCTAATAATGCAACATGGCTCTTGCTACCACCACTATTCTTTTGTTCTTCCTGTCAACTAGCCCATTTTGTTGTAGGTTATGGGGTGTTATCAGTTCTCTTCTAATACCATCTTTGGCACAAAAGTAGTTAAAGGTGCTAGATACATATTTTCCACCATTATGACTTCTTAGGGCTTTTAATTTCTGACCAGTATCATTTTAAACCAATTCTTTGAATTCAACAAATTTTTAGAAAACTTCATCCTTCTTCCACATGAAGAAGATCCAACATTTTCTTGAAAAGTCATAAACAAAAGTAACATAATTCTTGTGTCTTGTTGTAGAGGTTGTAGAAAATGGTCGACATACATTAGATTGGACTCACTCCAAGATTACTCCAACTATGTTATCTCGGCCCTGGAAGGTGGATTTGACATATTTCCCCAATGTGCATCCCTTGCAGACATCATGTTGGTAAAGAGTGCATTTCGGGATACCGGTGGTAATACGATGCATGATTTTTAAGGCCCCATGGTGTAAGTCTCCCATGTGTCTATGCCATAGTTCTCCAACATCCCAAATCTACACTTCTTCTACCTTGCTACTTAGTGCAACATAAGCATCCACCTCAAGTTTTTATAGGTTCTTCACACAAGCTCCAATTTGTTTCACTTTCCCAATAGCGACATGTCTCAGAAAGAATTTCCCCTTACTGAAAACAACATCATAGCCATGATCCTCCAATACAACTATAGAGATCAAGTTCTTCTTCATCCAAGTACATATATGACATCTTTACAATGAAGCTGGGAGCCTGACTTCCTTTTAAAGGTTATAGTACCAATTCCCTTTGTATTGTACCACCCATCATCCACAATGTTTATGTGCATCTGGAGGTCTTTCTCCTCTAGGTTACTAAATAATTTTTTACACCATGTCATATGAAACCACACACCTAAATATATATTCCACACACTCCCAATTATAGTTTTTTCCATACATTCAATTATGCTGAAGCCTAATTCGAATTTTGAGGCAAGTACTTCACCTCCTGCTCCTCTTGAAGGCTTCTTGTTATACTTCTTGTGCAAACACTTTGTTTCACAGTGCCCAAATTCATGGCAAAAAAAACATTTGATCTTGTTCAAGTCCTTCTTCTTGCCATTGTTCTAGCTAGCCTATGGTTTTCCTTGCGCCGATGTTCCCTTTCCCTTATTTCCCATTCTAACCAAGGAAAAATTATCTTCCTCCTCAGATTTTGATGTTACTCCATCTCTAGTGTTCCATTGAATTTCTTCCTGCACTAAATCAGATTGAAGTCTCTCCCAATTTGGTAATTTATCCCTTTCATTTATAGTTCCAATAGTTGTGGCAGGATTTTAGAATGCCTAGGTGGGCTAAGATCATTAGTTCTGGAGAGGGAATATTTTCTCCAACTCCTCCAAGCTCATCTCGACATTGAGTGAACCCGGAGAGTAATGTGGAATGATTTCTCGTTTCTGTAATCAGATATTTTTGAGCTTGCCCCTCGATGCCGATCCTATTGCTATGTTATGATTCAAAGTAACTTTTCCTTCCCCTAATATTATTTTTTAACTTGAGGAGGTGGAGGATTTTATGATGGCATATTATGTTCTTCTAATAAATGTGAATAGGCCTTTTACTTACACGTTCTAGGTAAAACAATTTGTTCATATGTTGTTAGATACGATCGAGGAGGAAGGTCTGTAAAGTATAAATAATTGTGGTTGGATCAATATACTATTTTGCAGCCATACTTTAGAGTGGAATATTGGGAGGAATAAACTTTATGTCCCATTATTACTACTTCTACCACCTTGAAAATTTCTAGAGAAAAGCTTTAGGATCCATCTTGAGGCCTTAAATGACCACATTTTTTCGTCTCAACCTTATTATGGACCTCGATTCCATAATTCACATACATGTTGATTGAGAAACATTTCCCAACAATATTTTGTGACTCTCTTTGTTATGAGGTCCCAACTAGACCTCACAAAATTTGGTATGAGAGGACCATTCAACTTTTGGCTCAGCTACCATGCTTAGTTGTGTGTAAGTACTATGATATTTGTGTGATCATTACAATCATGGGTGCACCTATGGGGCTCCTACCTATACTAAGTGCAATAATGTGATAATGCTAACCTATTTAAAGGGGGAAATTGATGAAAAAATTTGAGGTGATGAGTAGAAAATTACATATATCCACATTTAAGGATTGTTTATTATAAACTTGGAAGGCATTGCACACTTAGCTTATCAAGGTAAGACATAGAATAGTCATTGACCAAACCAATAAGTACCCAATGTAGAAGGAAACCAAATTCAAACAAATTACAAGGGATGATACTTTCCAAGTATCAAATTTTCCAATTCTTCTTCTCTAACAAGTTCTTATTAAATACCTTTTGAATATGAATTCCATTGCAGATGGCTATCATATTCATTAGCTAGTAATTGAGGAGAACGTTAAGAGTATCTAGCCTATGCACTGGTTCTCATAGTTTATTCTTTACCTCTTTAAACGTGACAATATACTACTCAAGTATAATGGATAGCTCATATGTCTTTGGTTTCTTATTCTATCGTTATGACTACTCTACCTATCTCTCATTTGGACATTTTTAGTAACACGTTGATGAACTAGTTGTTACTTGTGTAACAATTTTGCATTATAATTCATGAATTTTAGGAACAAGATCAAAGATTAAGGAATTGTTGCAATGCACTTGTTCTTAATGGCCTCTACGAGCATGATAGATCCTTCAAGTACTTTGGAGCCCATTTGATACCATGTACAACCAATCTCTTTAACAAAGGAAATATGTTGTACCCTACTTGTTATGAGCACATGAGTTCCCAAATCTCATCCACTAAGATGTTATCAAAGTCAAGGATCCATGAACTTGCTTGTCACTTGGATTTATCGAAACAATAAAGAAAGATCAATAATACTAGATGCCTAGCCAAGAGATTTAACATCCCACACAAGCTTTCTTATCAAAGTGTTATATGGAATTTATACATATGGATAAGTATATCTTCCCTAAGTGGTTAGTTACAATTAGAACAACTGAGTAAATATGTTTAACCTTTCCCTACATTAAAAAAATAACATAAAGGAACCTACTTGTGATCCTTTTCTTCCTTTGATCACCTTTGAGTTGCTCCTATCACTCTCGGTCAAACTGAATTCGCTCAATTGGTCCTTGCCAACATAAATAGAAGATGACAACAATCAAAGCATCTGATCTATTTATTGTAAACAAATGGAATCGACAACATTTGAACATGCCTTCATCATAGATATAGGAAAAAGTATTCGAAAAGGAACAAATAACCTTATTGATTGATAGAAGGATAACATTACTTCACAATGATTTCATGTCTCTAAACCAACAATATTTTTCTATAATATACAAGCTCTCTTGGCTATATGATTGGAGGCCAATTCATAGGTGAATGCAAGTGGTTTTTTCATTAATATGGAATTGAATGGTTTTCCATAATTGGATGATTAGTTCCGATGTTCAAAGGGATGAGAGGATAGAGGATTAGATGATCCAAGGCTATCCTAAGTCGAGCTCATCTTGATTGGATAGGAGCTAGGTTCCTTCTAGAAGGCTGTATGAATGAGGAATATACTTAGGATCCAATGAACATCTCAAGGATTCTCTCGCAGTGCAGGCTTGAGTGGGATTAGGTGCTCTGCAATGCAGCCTTGAATGCAGCAACCTACTCTGCAGAGCACTTACCCCTGATCAGGGGTGCACTGGTGACCAAAGGAAGCACTTGAGTAAAGTTTGAAGTTCCCAGATAGACCTGTAACAGCTACCCCCTAAAGCATGAAGTCAAAAATGATAATGTTGAGTTATATTCTTTATGATGTGATGAGGAGGATTTGATGCGGACAATGACCTACATCAATTACAATACATAATATGATGATATCTTTGAATTTTTCATGAATTGTTGAGGGAAAGCATACCCATGCTAAACATATAAACTTTTCATTCCATGTACATAAATCAGATAGTTGTCTACAGATATAGATCGATGACTGTTTGTGTAAAGCCATTGTACAAATGATTTAGTACTCTCGTGAAGTCATAGCCCAGATGCATGAAACTTGATCGAGGGTCTTCTATCTCGTCTAATAATTTTCTCAAGTATGAGTCTAATCGTGTGAAAATGTGATCTAAATTCGAACATGGGAAGACACCATCTGATTACTAGCTAATGATGTAAGTTGTTAACAGATGCGAGAGAAATCACCAATAATGATAATGATTCTAAAGGTACTACAGTACATTCTACATGCCATGAATAGATGTTTTGATGTTGAACACCATACAAAGTCTTTTGGTCGAAGGCCTGTAATGTCAACCTGTCACCAAAAGAGGGAAAATTTCCATTGATGTATGCAAGCGTCAAGGTACTAGAAGGGTGTTTCTAAGTCAACTTCCTAGATAATGTGTTGATGTCAACAAGAAGCGACTCTTTGTGGGAGGGACTTGATGTATCCCCCATCAATGACATGGAACGAGCGTAATGATTTTGAAGACAGAATGTGACTGATGATACAATGTTCAGGAATGACGGTCATGAAAATGAAGGTTTATGAGTATTGCAAAGGATGAAGTATAGTGAGTGACTTCTCTTGAACATGTTGGCAACACTGAATGAATTGGCAACATTGACCCAAAACCAAAGTGATGGATGGTGTGATAGACCATAGGTATGATAACCATTAAGTAGATAACCCAACCCAAATAATCATAGAGATGAAGTGAAAGTGTCATCTTTAAGAGTGACTTGCTACCATAAAGTGATTTATCCCTTTTCCCATTTTCCTCAGTCATTGCTGACCAGTAACTCTTTATTTTTTTTAATAAGCTTGAGGAGGATAACATATGCTTGATGTATAATTCTACCCTTTGGGTGAACCCAGTGCTATCTGATGTTTTAACAAGTCTAGCGAAAGTGAAACTCAGTCTTGTATTGAAGGACAAGTTTGTTGTTATTTGATGCTTTAATGAGTTTAGTGACAATGAGAACTCAATCCTTTTCATGTTTAATTATTTTGAAAAGGGACAAAAGGAAAACTCCATCAGTTCTTTTTCGTAAATTTGTCTTTGAAGTCCGAAAAAGCATAAAATAATACAAGAGAGAACCTATTGACCATGTTCGATCAATGTATTCCTTTTTCGTTAGTAATCTATCTCAGTCTGGAAAAGAGTTAAACTTATACTGCATAGATGTTGCTTCCAATCCATTTACGTGCTAAAAAAGACAAGCGCTTGACAATATTTTCATATTTTGAGAGTCTAAAAGGAGCTTGAAAGCAGAACCCCTGTTTTTATTTTCTTTTAGCGAGTGAAAAAAGGGAAAATACTTGTCGATGTTTTCATTTTTTATGAGTCATGAAAGAACTTAAAGGTGACTCGTCCTAGAGGAATGAGTGGTATAAAGGGTAGCAAATGTTTTTGGCAATGGTGGAACTACTCAAAACATGTAATGGTCAAGAGGCTGGCTAATAAAACCACTCATCATTGAGGTCCCTCAAGAAAGGAAAAACAACCAAGTGAAAGAATATGATTGGCCAAAGAGATGGTGGCGATGGAATGAAACAACCAAGGCTCATCTAGCAGAAATTAGCTGATAAAATCGGCAATCACGAGATGTAAATTAGGAATGCGTTCATTTTTACACAAGCTTGAACCATGGAGAACTCCACGTGGATTCAGTTTCATGTTTACACAAGCTTGAAATGAAAAACTATGCTTGCTCCAAGTTTGCATGCCTCAGCATAATGACTCAATTCGAGGTACATGCCCCCAAGCTTCATTTCATTCAGCTAAGTCGAGGGAATGATGCTTCACTTTCGAGATTTTGGAAAGACTCGACTGGGATTTTATGAGATCTTAATCAAAGACTCGATTTGGAAAATGGATTTGCTTCATTTTTTAATGAGATTGACACCATAAAATAGCTATCCTTGAAACCCTTGTTTCAATTTTTAACGAGGTTGACACAAGACAAGGAACTATGCCCACACCCTTTGTTTCATTTTTTAACGAGGTTGACACGAGACCAAGAACTATCCTCATTGGTTTCATTACGCATATTTGGAATTATTAGAAATCTTCCATGAGTCAAATGACGTGGAAGATATCATGTTATAGGTCTCAACTTTTGTAACTTTCCTCCATTTGTGATGGTGATGGTGGTGAAAAGGTGCCCACTAGGGAAGAATATTTGAAGAGACCTACTCCAATGTTCAGAAGAGATAGCAGAGGTCCGTGAACTAACAAAATACTTCTAGTTGCTTGTGAACTAGAGGTGAAAAAGGCAAGTTGATCAATTACTGTGATTTTGCCTTTATGAGGGAATGCCATCATACGAAAGTATGTCGAAACCACAGAATCCATAGCATAAACCCATGATCTTCCTAGTAAAATATTGTAGTGAAGGGGTTCATCAACGACCTCAACTTCAACAGTTACAGTTTTTTACCCTAGTTCTATATGCAGGTTACTTAAAATTCCACAAGGTGTATAAGTGTGACCATCAAGAGATTTTGACATTGTGACAATGGCGGTGAGCCAATTGTTTTCCAGCAATTCATTGACATGATACAAGTATATGCTCTTGCAACAACAATGATTTAGTGAATAAGGTGATTCAAATCATTTACTTGGATCAAGAAAGCTAACAATGTTGGTAATTGTGGCGTATAACTCGCATTGTTAAAAACTACGATATTGGAATCTGTTGGATCAATTCCACCAATTGCTGACAATAAAGCATGACTTTGGGAGGGAAAATTTTAAAGCACCTCAAGCATCGACAAAGTAGAAGGTGACTAAGCCAAATCTTCTACTATATTATAATTTTACGTTGCTCGAGCTTGAGGGTTGAATGTACATTTATGAACAACTCCCTTAGGCAGTTTTATTGTTAACTTTGGTGCAATGGGTGGTGGGATGGAGTTAGACAAAGTCGAAGTCGAAGTATTGGGTTGATCTATAGCCTAGTTATTCGACGACAATCATGGATTACCATAATCTTTACTTTTTGTAGTCATAGAAACATCAGCCTTAGGCTTAGTGGCGGATAACATAAGCACTTGTGAAGTGGAAGCATGATCTGTAGCAACCAAATAAGTCTATGGGTTTGGAAAAGGGTTGGTCAACATAGCGGATGTACTAGAAGTTTTGAGACTTCAAGGCAATGAGGAGAGTCTCACGTAAAGTGCTTCTCATTACAAATTAAAAATGGGTAACAAGGTTTCCTATCTGGAGAAGAGGAATCAAATGATTTCTCTTGAGGGGGAGAATTTTGTTTCTTTTTGGTTTTCCCCTTTTTCTTCCTTATAGGTTGGTTTTCATTTTTACCTTTTTCAGATGACACAACATTTATTTTAGAAGAAAGTGTATTATCAAGTCTATTAGAGGTTTGATTTGAATTAGCAAGTGTTTGACCAAATAGTCTACTTGTTGTTTGAGTGCTTGAAGAACCTATCACACCGTCACAAGCATGAGAGTCCTTACTGGATGCAAGTGGTGGAACAGTAAAAGATAGTCTAGGTGCATTTGGAATCTTATCATAGGGCGTGCGAGACTGGGTGTAAATCAACTCCAAGTATTGGGCACGAGCAATTACTTTCTCTTCAGTAACAACTCTGCCTTTAGCCACATCCTCGGTGATAGATGGCAACAATAATTTAATAAACCACTCAACTAAAAGCTGATCACGAACAAAAGTTTTGACCATTCGACAACGACAATGCCACTCATGAATATGACCAGAAATGTGAGTAGCAGTGGTCTGTTTAAGGTTGGTCAAAAGTTCCGTTCCAATTTCATATCTGATGGGTAACTAGAAAAGGGTTAAAAGTGTAGTGGCTAAGGCTGTGAAGTGTCAAATGAAGCTCGTGGTAATTCATTATACCACATTTTAGCTAGACCAGTGAGCGTTCACTGGAAAATACGTAGTATTACTGAATCATCATCTAGGGAGTTGGACAAACACCATAAATGAAAAGTCA
Organism: Pinus taeda; assembly: GCA_000404065.3. Classification (NCBI taxonomy): domain Eukaryota; kingdom Viridiplantae; phylum Streptophyta; class Pinopsida; order Pinales; family Pinaceae; genus Pinus; species Pinus taeda. Next base: position 142,659 of record APFE031721469.1, on the reverse strand, counting down.
TAACGTGATTGGATGGATCTTCTTCAGGGTTTCCATTAAACATAGAAATATCAGAAGGAAATTTGTGTGGAATCACTGGCCACCAAGGTGGATAAAGAATGGGATCATTGGTAAGCCGATCTAAATCTGGTAATTCAAGTGTTGTAACAAAATGCAACTATCGGTTTACGTCAGGTTGAGCATAACTAGGGTAAGATGGAACTGCCTAGGAAATAGGCCTTTGCCTATTAGCATAAGGAATCTGCCATTGGTAACATTGGTAGGGATAAGCTTGTTAACTAGAACCTGGGTAAGCATAGGCTTTTTGACCAAACCCAACATAGGCTTGTTGACCAATTCTAGGATAAGTTTGGTACTATTGGAATTGTTGTTGTTGGTATTGTGGCTGCCACGGTTGCTGATACAATGGTACTTTCCCATTGGTATAAGTTTGACCAGGTTGTGGATAAATTGGACCAGTATAAGTCTGAGTCATCCCAGTCAATGGTAAACTGGCTTGAGGATATTGGATTTTAGACACAAACAATTGTTGTAAAATTGCCTAAGAAGACTATGTCTGTAGACCTGAAACTTGAGGGTAAGAGGTTGAAGGATAAACTTGCAAAGGTTGAGATACAATCAACTGAGCTTGCGACTATGGTAAGGTTGTAACGAAAATTGTAGTAGGTATGGATGAAACGGGTTGTATTGGTTGTGATGAATACACAAGCCTTGGTTGAACAAGCATTATAGGCCACCATTGACAAACAACCATTCCAGAATAAGTTGGACCTAAAGATGACAGTATACTGCCATATGGTGGCCCTCCAGAGTACAGAGAATAAGCAAATTGGGCATATTGTTCTCCATATGGAGGTAATCTAGTGTTAAGTGGATACACTGGATGATATTCAAATGGACCAACTTGATATTGACTTGATGGATCAAACTGTTCAGTATCCGTAAGTGAAGAACGAGTTAAAATTCATCTGGACGACATGGGTGAAGACCATGGACTGGAAGAAACACCAGAGTGGGTTCTAGACAATGATTGGTAACCCAGTGGGATGGATTGACCACCATACAAATGTGACTCATGTGTTGTGGTAAACATCGAAAAAGTAGTGATAGTAGATGGTGTCGCAGTTGTAACAGATGATAGAGTCTGGGATGTTGTTTTAGCCATATTCAAATGACTCAAAAAATTTCCCAATGAATCTATGGGAGTTTGAAAGTAAACAAGATCAAGAGGAGCAGTATAAGTTAACTAAGGAAAATAAAGATAAATATAAAGCCCTGGTCGAAAACAAGTTGTTGTTGTATGTGGAGTTCCTTCTTCAAATTCCTCTTCAATAGCAATCAAACTGGGTGGAAGGATTTCATCGTCAGGTCCATAATAAATTTTTGGTGTTTGACTCTGCGGTGAAGGAGAAGTCTCAACAGTTACAAATGTCTGAGGATAAACCGGTCGATCGTCTTCTAGTATGGGAACAACTTCTGATTGCTCAACTTCAGGATCCAAGTGTTCTGCTAAAAGAACAACAGATTTAGGATGAACTTCTTAAACAACTTCTAGTTCAGAAGTAACTTCTTGTTGAACTATGATAGGTTCAGGATCAACTTCTAGTTGAACAAATTCAAGTTCAGAAGTAATTTCTTGTTGAACAACTTTAGGTTGAATATCAACTTATTGTAGGATAACTTCAATTACCATTTCACTAAGTTCACTTTCAGAGTCCTCAGGTAATTGTAAGGGTTCCACTTCAGTAGTAGATAAATCAGTAATAGTAGTAATAACTAGAATTGCAGTACGTACAGGGATAGGTGACTCTTGTAAATCATATGAAGAACCAAAAGTTTGTGATGTACTAGACCGAGTTAAACGAGACCACTTTCACTGACTAAAGTTTGTGATGTACGAGATCCAGTTAAACAAGACCACAATCGCCGACTAGGTGTAGCTTCAAGTGTTAAAGGCAGTTTAACTGTTGTCCTACATGGACGATGGGATAAAGGTTGATTTTCTTCCACGATTGCTGATTGATTTGATGACAAAAAAGAAATAAACAAAAAGAGGTTAATCTAGGAAAAATATTTACCAAGTAACTGTGAACTACAATATACCACCTCGGAGGAGTGAAGGGCTTAACATACGTGCAGGTAACCTCCCCGAATGTTGTTTTCAGTGTATTGCAGTATACAAGATGGCCGACTCAGTTACATATGGATGGATAGCAACCTAATGTATTCCTCCCAAATATACTTGAAAGTACGTGGATGCCCAATCTGTGTTAGCACTGTCTAATGCGAAACCACACAGTGAGAGCATTCCATTATACTTTTCATACTATAACACTGCCTGATATACCCGAAAGTATGTGGATGAGCTACGATATACTTATGTATGTGGAATGAGGTATCACACTGGGAATGTATTGTAGACCATTAGCGACAGTTTCTATGTTTAACGACATCAGAACATGTCTCTAGCCTAGACCTCTAAATGTTATGCGCTAAGTTACAATGCTCTATTAGGTTAATTATGATAAATTTTAGTTGATCTTGTTTAAAAAATTGCCTTTCAGGTTCACTACGTGATGTTTCTGAAACTCCTAGAATGCAACCAATATGGGAAACATTCTTTTCGTTTGATTTAAACAATGAAAACCATAAGTAAAAGGGATAGAGCAATCAGAACCTCTAAACAAAGAGCATAGAGCACATCTAATGCAATTTTCCCTATACCATTCCTACAAGCACACACAAACTTCTAAATGCATTATGCATGTTTTTCTTTTGATTCTTGTAATGTTTAGATGAACATAAAGAATCTAAATGCACAAACAATCAATCAATTCTTTTCACAAGAAACCAATACTTTATGACAATTTCTTTTTCAAATAAATGAATACTTTACGACAATTCTTTTTCAGAAAAGTAAAGACTAATAAATGTAAGCTAACGTTCAGATTCACTCAACAATGTTAAAGAAAACATGAAGAAACATTGAAGAAACAAATCCAAAGTGGGCATGGAAAATAAATGCTAATTTGGACTTCAGAGATAGAGAAACATTGACCATTTAGCAAACAATATGTGAAACAGTTTGGAAAAAATCAAGCAAGAAGATGGGTTTTTGGCTTGACAGGGACCAATGCAACACTGAGTGGGAGACAATGCATTGTAAAGCTTTGTCTCTAGGCTAAGGTTGCTCTGTAGAGCATTGTGTCAAGAACAACAGTGCATAGATGCTAGAGAGCACTATCAACATAGAAATAAGCGCACATTTTGAACAAACAAGCTTCAAAATGACTGAATATGTGTAAATGAACTCAAGCAAAGTCTGTTGGTGCTGCTAAGACAAGGGATAACTACGAGAAACAATGGGGGTTCCCGAGTATGGTCATCAATGTTTTATACGGAATTCATACTTATGGATAAGTATATCTTCCCTAAATGGGTTGTTACACATAGAACAAATGAAGTAATGATATTTAACCTTTTCCTACATTAAATAGATAAGATAAAGAAACCTACTTATGATCCTTCACTTCCTTTGATCTCCTTTGAGTTGCTCCCGTCGCTCCCACTCAAACTGAATTTGCTCAATTGGTACCTGCCAACATAAACAGAAGACATAAATAATCAAAGAATCTAATCTATTTATTGTAAATGAATGGAATCAACAATATTTGAACATACATTCATCATAGATATAGACAAAAGTATTCGAAAATAAACAAACAACTTTATTGATTGATAGAAGGAGAAGTTACACCCAATTTGGTTCGATCTCGTGTCACTCATCCAACTTGGTCCAAACCCTCATCACACTAATAGCAACATCAATCCAGCAACATAACATTACTTGACAATGATTTCAAGTCTCTAAACCAACAATATTTCTCTATAATATACGAGCTCTCTTGGCTCTATGATAGGAGGCCAATTTATAGATGAATGCAAGTGGTTTTGTCATTAATATGTCATTAAATGGTTTTCCATAATTGGATGATTAGTTTCCATGTTCAAAGGGTTGAGAGGATAGAGCATTAGATGATCTAAAGTTGTCCTGAAATTGAGTCATTATGATGGGGGCATGCAAACTTATAGCAAGCATAGTTTTTCGTTTCAAGATTGTGTAAACATGAAACCGAATCCATTTCACTTTTAGAAATTAGCTACTCTACTATCATCATGTTCCAAGCACTCTCCTATTATGGGAGTGAAACTTTGACCAAAACCAACTGAGGGATAAATAGTATTATCACCCATAAACAAAGTTATGTTGAGTACTCTATTAAATCAATCAATAGAAGAAAACATACATAAATATGTTATCAATTGGGCTTATCTTGGATGGTTGGGAAGAATAGTTGTTATCTCCCCGACCCTGGTTCAACTCCCTGTGAGTGACATGAACCGAGGTTATGTTCCCTGTCAATCTCATTATGATGAGAAATATTGTTGTATTGGTTACGCGACTATGAATATTTTTGTATTGACTCTCGTTGTCACCCTTGGGTTGAGGTAGAGGATGATTTCCATTAACATAACATTGACTTTTGTTTTACCTTAGGACTCACCTATGAATATTGTTGTATTGACTCTCACTCTCGTCGATGGGTTGAGAGAAAGGATGATTTAGATTAAAAGAACACTATCTTTTCTTTTATCTTAGCACAAAATTTATCAATTGAGTGGATATTCAAGCACACACCAATCTACGAAACATTTAATTGGAGAGAATATAATAACCAGCACACCCAAAATATTATTACATATTAAACAAGTAAGAGATATATATTCCAACAAGGTGGCCATTGAAATATATTATTTATGATTGACATATATTATTTTTTTAATATCAAGCATCAATTTCATGTAAATTAACAAAAAAAAATTATACATCTCCTTTATAAAAAAATGCTAAATTAATTTTATGTGAGTATTTATGAAATTTATCTCGCGTGATTAAGAAGAAAAATTATTATAATTTTTATTGAGTTTAAACTACAGCTTTAATTTATTGTTATCATTTTTATTGAATTTAAATTGCAGCTTTAATTTATTGTTATCATTTTTATTGAACTTAAATTACAGCTTTAATTTTTTTAATAATAAATCTTATCACGCAAAGAGGTAATGGTGGGATTTTCTGATGAATAATTTTAATTTTAATAAATTTAAATATAATCGAATTTTCGGTGAAACATTATTTATAACGTTTACGAATTTTTTATTTGATTAGTGAATCATTTAAAAAATTTAATCCTTATGTGACTTTTACATTTTAATTAGAGACATCTAATCATGAGGGATGTATAATTTGCAATAATGACCATACGTTGAGGTGCGCAATATCAATTATATTGCATGAACCATGAATTGACGGTCCAATTTATACTCACCATTTACATTTTGCCGTGGACGGATGATTTCTTGTCTCTACACAATAATTATTGTGGGCTTATTCTTTTGTAACTATTTATTAATATTACCGAGGGAAGTCAATTTAATTAAGTTACATATATAACGATTATTGTAATTTTATGAAATTCTAGATTCTTACTTTGAAGCGAAGGATATTTAACTCACATATTCTTATGAAGAATTCTAATTATTTGAAGGTGATTAAGATCATATTTTTCTATCTAAGAGGTTATAAGTTTAAATTTAGAGGAGTAGAGTATGTACATTTTTATAGATTTTAGAACTCAAATCACAACAAAAAGGCATATCCAAATCCCTTATCCTATAAACAAAAAAAAATCTTTGATAAATATATTATTATTGTAATTTCATCTTAAGGGAAAATTAAAAAAAAATAAAATTATAATAGTTTAATAAAACAATTTTTCCTGCATATTTGAAATGTCTATGTTTGAAATGTTGAAATTGTAACTAGTGCCACTCTTCATAATTGTATTTGAGTCATAATGTTGTATTTTTCGAAAGAAAGAAAATTAAAATTTATTGTAAAAGAAATTGACTTATTAAAAGATGCGTTTCATGCTTGGGTCAATGATTTTTAGGTTAAAGTTTCCATTGTAGGCTTCTAGGATTTATGTCAAGAGTCCTTGTCCTTGTCATCATGTAAAAGATCCTTATTGGGTTTTATCAATCAATCGAGAAATTTACTTTAGTCTCAAATAAGTCATTTAGGCCTCCTCGACCAAGTCGGCCTCAACCTGAAAGAGTCGACCTAATTAAGAGGTGGAATCAATTTTATAAAGGCAAGAACTTGACCTCATTTGGAGCACATCCATAAGAAGTTCAATTTGCAATTGCAGGAAAAGAAAATATGATCCAAAAATTTAAGGAAGAAGGAGAAAAACTCTAGCAAATAAGAGGAGACCCTAGAGAACATGTTTGGAGACCATTTTCTCTCTCTTGTGATTCACATGTGTGAAATTCTCGAGTTGAAGTATGGCCGAAATTCTAAAGTGGAGATGCTGAAATTTTGGTTTGTTGTTGGGTTGAAGTTGCTAGACAAGAAGAGAGTATTGAAGTTTTCGTAATCATCTTGGAAGGCTGACTTGGTGAAGGAGGAATGTCTTTTGGTCTGGTCTAAGGTCTTGGATTGTCTCAAGTTTGATTTGAATCTTCTAATGGAAGTGTTTCACTCGATTTCCCCTATAAATATGTTTTATCCCTAACTGAGCTTCTATATCTCATGTTGTTGATCTTCATGTTTTGATTTGATGATTGATTGATCAAAAGATGATAAAATAAGAAGATAAAGAAAATTTAATAATACTACAATAATATCACAAGTAATTATTAATATAAGATAAGGTTTATGCCTTTTCTTATTTTCTAACATGGTATCAGAGCTAAAGTGGAGGAGGAAAGAAAAAAGGAGCTTAAAGGTCTACTGAAAGAAGGGTTAAGAGGGTAGGAACAAAAGAAAATCATTAATGGAAGGGTCATTTAAGAAGAAAATCCTACTATCTGTAACAAGTGAAGGAGATATCGTAAATTATATGTCAACCTCAATGAAGACAAAAAATAAGCTAGAAGGAGCCTCCAACTATAGAGCATGGTAAAAGAGAATGGATCTTATTCTTTCTAAGCATAAAGTTTTAGATTATGCTCAAGGAAAACTTAAGAAACCTAATGATGATGCAGGAAAGGGAAAGTATAGGGAAACTAACATCTTTACCATGAATCTAATAGTACATCGAGTGAAGGTAAATCTAATCCCATACATATCCAATATAGAGTCTGCATAAGAAATGTATTAAGCACTCTCTAAGTTGTTTACCATCAAGAAAATTGGTTAGATAGCTAGTCTCAAGAATGATTTAAGAACATTAAAGATGACAAAAGATGATATTCTTTCATCATATTTTATAAGGATCTCTAGAATAAGAGATGAACTCCAAGCTATTGATGAAGTTGTACGTGAGAAATAAGTCGTGATTGCTTCAATACAATGTCTACCAAAATATTGGATCTCTTTTTCATTAAGAATTAGCAGTTGGAAGAATACACCAACCTTCGAACAAATGTGGAACGCATACAATAAAAAAGAATCTCACATCTCATTAGTAAGTGACGAAAAGAAGGATGAAGAAAACCATACTTCAAATTCTTACTTTTCCCATCACAAGAAGAACGGAGTGTACAAGAAGTTCAAAGGACCACAAAAGAAGGTTGATCTATCAGAGATTGAATGTTAAAATTGTCATAAGATGGAATGCTACAAAAGTCAATGTCTTGAGAATCCAATAAATAAGAAGAAAGAAAGAGAACATGAAAATGTTGTCAATGAAGCTCCACCCAAGGAAAACGAGGCTGAAGAATATGAAGTCAAAGACTTATACTATTAAGTTTTTTGTTACATATCCTTATAAGTCTAATATTTTATGTTTTGTAATGTTTTCTTTTATGTTATTATTTCCATATTTTGTGAATCTAATATACCTTTTTAGAACTTTTTGGATTGTTCAAGTTGTAGGTATCCCTCAAAGGACTAGATTAAGAGGGTGCCTTCACCATTTTACCAAAAAGTATATTTTTCTTTTCTTTCACCTTTCCCTCTGGCTTCCTCCTCACGTCAAGATTTAATTGTATTTTATACTCAACCCTTTTCTTTATATTTTCCTTTGTAGCAAAGCTTGTAGAATACACAAAGGTTATGCTTGAGACTACAAAGGAGAAACATGAGTCATGAAAGTATATATATATCACAAAGGAATCCCTTCGTAATGATACTCTACGAGGTTTGTTAAATAAAAACTCAAGGTATGTCTTACACTACACGTTTTGTTGCAAAAGGTATGATCACTATTCTTTTGAAATTTGTTTTACATTACTCGAATCTTTATTTCTAGGATATTGAATCATAAAGATTCTTGTTAGGGTGATTAGTGATTAGATTGAATCTACCCTTATTATACTTCCTTATGTCATTTTATCATTTTTGTGAAACAATAACCTTTCAGGTTCACTATAAAAACTTGGCGTCGTGATGCGAAAGGTATGCCAATGCCAATAATGAAACCCTAGTCTACTTAGGGGTTGTTGATGAACTCTAGAATATATAATGAAATCATATTCTTTTCAATTTTAGGGTTTTGATAATGCCATGGTAAAAACTCTAGTTATTTAAGGTTTGATGTTAATTCATGGGTATATAATGAAACCCTATATTTTAGGGTTTGTTGAATTAGGGTTTATCAACAAAACAAGTGTAATAATTATAATAAGATCCTAGGAATGAAACCCTAGGTGTGTATTCTTTTGTATAATTGTAACCCTAGGCTAATTAAATTGTTGTATATCTATTTTTTATGTATTCATGTCTGTATCTAGGGTTTACCTAGAAAATATTGATATGATATGCTAGTGCATGATAATGAAACCCTAGATATGTATAAAAAATAATGATAACTTGATTATTAGTGATTTAGTTTTATTAATGAAATCTAGGGTACATAACAATACCCTCGTAGAATTTCTCATGAAAGTATATTTTTGAAACCTTAGATGTTTAGAACTATGTTGATTGAGTTGCTTATATATAAGACTTTATGTCTCAAAGATGAAGACTAGGGTTTATGACAAAACCCTAAAGAGATGTTGAAGTCTAGTATATAAAAGATGTGACCCTTGTTAATTATGAACCTAACTAGATTTAGGTATTTGATGTCTAAATATTGAATGTTTGGATGCTTACACTATAATAAAATGATTCTGAATTGATTTCATGTTTATGCATATTTGTAATTTGGTTGTACCTCCTATTAAAGTTTTGCAAGTACATAATCTTCAAGGTCTTGAAGATGTTCATAATTGAAGATAATGACAATGATGAGCAAGATGAAGGAAGCTATAAAAATGATGATGATCAAAATGACCTTGATTCCATGAGAAATAAATGAAGCCTTGAAAGGTTGAAGTCTCTACAACGTTATAAAAGGAGGAAACTATTGAGTTGAGAGGGAGCTTAAGAAATTGTATATCTCCCCGGTTAAGAGGAGGAAATATTATTATAGCCATAGTGAATACCTTGTAGAAATAATGAAACCAAAGAATGAATGAAAATATTACAAATTGATTTGCAAACAAAATACTTGGGAAGTACTGAGGTTGTATTTGGTACTACTAATGAAAGAAGAAAGCTTCTGATAAGTTGTATTTGGATAACTTGATGACAATATAAGTAACATCATAATAATTAAGGACACTGAAGGTTTGTGTTTACTAGTATATATATTTGAAGGTTTATTACTAACTGGCATTGTGTTTGTACAAGAACTCTCTGAAAGAAGATTGAAAATTTGAAGCATGTTTGGATTGGTGGATATATATCTGATAAAGTTGATTAGGAGAATTAATAATGTTGGGGCAATGATATGCTTGGGAGGATATCTAGCCAACCTATTTGTTGCTGTCTAGTTACTGAAGTAGGGATAGTGGCACTGCTCTTGGAGCTTCAGCCTTGGATATTCACTTAGATCCCTCAGATGCTGTTAGAGCTTAAAATCCAAATGGTATCAGGAGTTCCTAAAGCTTGAGTATAGCTTAGTCCCACCCAATTAGATTACATTGGTAATGTACCTAATATATAGCACTATGTGTGTTCTGACTCTTCATAGAGCATACCATTTTAAGATCTTCCATGTAGCTCTGTATATATGTAATTATGAATACCTCCCTAATTAAGAGGGAGTATTGAAAAATGTAACTAGTGTCAGTACTGATAATTGTATTTGAGCCATAATTCAATGTATTTGTCAAAATAGAGAAAAAGATATTTTATTGTAAAGAAATTAACTTATTAAAGCATGGGTTTTATGCTTGGGAGAATGATTTTTAGGTTAAGGCCTCCATTGTCGACTTCTAGGGTTTATGTCAAGAGTACTTGTCCTTGTCATCATGTAAAATACCATTCTTTGGATTTATCACTCAAGAAGTAAATTTATTTTAGTGTCAAATAAGCCACTTAGGCCTCCTCCCCCAAGACGACCTCAACCTAGACAAGTCGGCCTAATTAAGAGGAAAAATCCACTATATAAAGGTAGCAACTAAACTTCATTAGGAGAACATTCACAACAAGTTTGACCTACAGTTGGTGGAGAAGAAAAGATGACATGAAATTCAAGGAAAAATGAGAAAAACCCTGAGAAAGAAGAGGAGGCCCTAGAGAATAAGTTTGGAGACCACTTTCTCTCTCTTGTGATTCACACGTGCGAAATTGTGGAGTTGTGGGAGGGTCGAAGTTGTAGGGCTATAGTAGGGCTGAAATTCTGGTTTGTTGCTAGGTTGAAACTATTAAACAAGAAGGGACCACTAAAATTTGCATAATCATATTAGAAGGTTGACTTGGTGGAGGAGGGAAGTCTTTCGGTCTCGTATAAGGTCTTGGATTGTCTCAACTTTTATTTGAATCTAATAGCGGAAAAGTTTGACTTAGTTTTCCCCTGTAGAGGGGTTTTAGCCCTGGATGAGTGCTTATATCTAGAGTTGTTGATCTTCATGTTTTGGTTTGATGATTTCTTGATGAAAATAAGATAAAAGAACAACATAAAGAAAACTTAATAAGAATATGAGAATATCAAAAGCAATTATCAATATAAGAAAATATTTCTACCTTTTCTTATTTTCTAACATAAGATATATTTAATGTTATAGTATTTCTTTTATCCTATATTCACTTATGATTTTTTTTGTATACATATAAAGAAACACTTTTTTTTGGGGCGGGGGGGGGGCGAAATTGGGAACTTCCATACATTTTTTTGATGATATCTAATGTAAAATCATCAACACTATAATTACAATGCTAGATATCAAAGTGATACCAAATGAGGAATGCAACAAAAAAAAAAAAAATTATAGGGATCAACCCTAGTGGGCAAGCTAAAGTTGCTAAGTGCTTTAAGGTTCATGCAATAAAATATGAGGTTAATATCTTAGTTTGACTACCTTTATCCAATGCCTGCATTTCTTCTTATAAAGTTATTATTACATGTATGTGCACACATGCCTAATGGTATGGCCCACATATTTGAAAGCTTTGAGATTCATGCAAGAGGTATGAAGCCCAGCCCCTTTGGCTAATTGTATTTATTCTCTACATCACTTGATGTCCCCATGCACTATAATGAGTGCTAATGTATTTATATTGGATATAGATTTCTATTGTAGACATTACACAAACTGCATAGAAATGATCTTGAATTTTTACACATGGTTTTATTTCGAATGCGTACATAGATACATAACCTATTTCACGTAAAAAAATTCATATCTTTTGAACAACAATATTCGAGTATTTATGAGACACAAATATTACATTATGTTATACATATCTAAATTGCAAAGCTACATCTCAACACAATTAAAAGTGTAAAAATACACATAATCATTACTAGATACACATTGTACTCAAACTTCAATATAAATGAAAGTAATAAATTAACATTTATAAATAAAACTGATAAATTAACCTTTTTTTTATAAAAAAAAATTTAGTTTGAATTATGAATTTCAATTATAACAAAATCTAATCATAATTTATCCTTTATAAATTCACAACTAAACATAATTAAATATTAATATAGAAACATAAGGCATAACTTAATAAATTAATCATGAATACAAGTCTCACAATCGAAATCAAAGGCAATAAGAGAGGGTTGATAGGTTTTAATTTCTGCTTAAAGGGAATGGTGTTCTTCTCTAGTGGAATCTTATGTTGAATGACGTTTGTGTCGTAGGTCTTAAGATCACTGTACTCCCAAGCAAAAATATCAGCATTTTGTTTCAACGGGGGGCAATAATTAGAACTTTGGGTAGAAGACAAGTGAGTGGAAAAATTTATGTACTTTGGATGGGCTGGACTGCCTACATTATGTCTATAGACTGCAGACTCATTTTCTTTTTTGATAGGCTTATAAGGTACATCATTGCGATCAAACAGCTTCTCTAGGGTGACCAATCCTTTGGGTATATGGTTACTAGGCAGTTGAACAATGATATCTTGACCCATCTTGTCCTTTAGCTTGGACTTGTTGCATTCTTCAATGGTTTCGTTTTCTTGGTCAATGTGCATTTTAGAAAATTCATCAATGACTTGTAAAAACCTATTAATTTCATCATCATCTTCAAAAACTTTCCAGTATTTGACATTGTCAGGCAAAGATGATCTATATTTCACCTGAACTTCATAAGTCAATTTAGGAGGCAAAGCAGGAATAAATGTGCTACCAGACACAACAAGGGAATCAACAAGATGGTTCTTCATTCTAGGGATGTAAGAAATGTTGAAACTATTAAAACAACCCTTGAGCTTCCATACCTCATCTCTGTATGCTTTCAGCCTTGGATTCTTTGCTTGGAAAGTTTTGTTTACTTGTTGAATGATAAGATCTGCATCTCCAAACACCTTCAAACCTTTGATGCCCATTTCTTTAGCAGTGTTTAAGACCAATATCAAGGCTTCGTACTCTACTATGTGAAAAATTAACTTGAAAGATAAATGAATGCATTCTTGTGTGGGGGACACAAGGACTACACCTACCCCTGCAGCTTGTTTAGAGCAAGCTCCATCAAAGAACATGTCCCAAATTTGTGGGCCTTCTTCCTCTATGATCTAGCAAACCAATTTCCTAAGCTGCATGGAGGCCAACTGGGATTCTTCAATCTGAAGAATACAAGCTCCAAAATCAGTGTCGACGACATAGATGGGATGATTAGTGAGATTCCTTTCATCACTAATGATATAAGCCAGCTGAGATTCTCTGTATAATCTCCTACTCTCACCTCCAAAAACTGGGACAGTAGCATAGGATAGACCATTTTGCAATGTTCCACCTAATCTCTTCATCCAACCTATGGAAACCAACATGCCAAACTTGGGGGGTACATCTACTACCATAGTATCTATCATCATGCTCTTCATGGGCAGTTGAGAGAAGGTGATGGCTAGGTCTTTGAATAATCCCAAACATTTCACTTTTCTTGAGTCAAAACAAAACTGGTCATGATAAGGCTTGGTAATGTCAAGACCCAACTCATCTGTGACATCCTTAGGCATTAGATTATGTCTGGCTCCTATGTCGAGAAGGCAGTTATGGAGGATTTTGTCATGAATAGTCAAAGAGACATAGAATGATGGGGAGCTGTCATCATAATTTTCAATCGTTGGGCTATGAATAATAGCTGGTTTGTCATCTTGCATATTTACATAGTCAATGGAGGCTTGGATAGCTTTAGGCTCAAGGGCCTCGAGGATAGATCTCTTGCAGGACTCATTCTTCACTAGTTCAATTAGAGGTATAGGTATTTGTATCTTCTGAATTTCTGATTGAAAACTGAAAGGAGGAGGATACTTGTCAAGGCCTCTTACCTCATCAGCTGGAGTTTTGAGGATGTTGGGATCAACTACCTGACATTTCTTCTTATTAACTTGCTGTGTGGCAGGGAAAGTAGTTTTCTGAACAGGAGTTTCCTTGGCATTATTCATATTTGACCTCATATCATATCTATGTTGATCATCAGTTTGCAGGACAGCTCCACCATCCCACTCTTGGCTGATCTGGTCATTAAGCCATAACTTTTCATAGGCAGCTAAGGTAAAAAAGGAGGCACTGCCTTTGTCTTCCAGACAATCAATCTCATCATCTTCTTCAAACTGTTATTCTTCCATGACTTCATTATGGAAAGGGGTCTTCACCCTTTGGTCTTCATTGGAATCTTTGTTTCTTTGCAGAATCTGTAACTACTCATTAGCTCTTCTACACCGATTTGGATTTCTAGGAGCAAAGGTATTAGGAACTCTTCCTTTCCTATGGTGCTGCTCAACTTTCAATTTAGAGATTTCAAAGGTTAATGACTCTATCATCTTGATAATTTTATCTATCTTGGGATTTGAAGATGATTAATATTCCCCCCTTTGTCTCCTTCTTTCAACATTCCCCTTAAGCTTCTATGTAGCCATGATGTTTGATTCTACTTCCAAGGATGCATCTTACATGTCAGCCAAGGTATCACATTGTCTCTCCCTCAATAGTAGACAAAAGTCAGAATCAAAGGCACTGGCATAGGTGAGTTTAGCAGGGGTAGTGGTGGGTTTTAGTTCAGCTGGTATCTTGTTGTACATGCGGTTAAACCTCTTACTAAAATTAGACAACAACTCACCATTTTCCCTCCTTAAGTTCCCAAACTCGGTGTGGTAGTAGAATAGATCCTTCTTATCTGCCCAATGCTTTAGGAATGCATCATCTAAAGCCTCAACATCTTCTATAGACCTTGGGGTGAGTTCTCTGAACCATTTTCTAGTCTCTCCATCTAGACTTTGGACAAAGACTCTCATCCATACATCAGCTTCACTAATGTCAAGGTTATTACCATAGCTATAGAATGATTCAAGATGTTCCTGAGCTGTAACACCTTCAGTCCCAGTGAACTTAGGCATATACATATGATATTTTCTAGTAGGCATGGAATTCAAAGGAGTGGGTGGTACTAGAGGTCCATACCTAGTAGCTATGATTCTTTCCATTTCGGTAGGTGCTTTTGGTGCTTCGATAATTGTGGTGGCTATAAGGGTAATCGAAGTGTGAATGACAGGGGGTTGAGAAGTGACGAATAGGACTAAAGGAGTATGATGGATAGGAGGAGAGGCTTCCTTTGGGCTTACAATGAAAGAAGAACATAAAGAATAAGGAGCTCTATGAATCTCTGAGATTTTTTCTTCACTACTAGTACTAGATGCTATACTCTCAACATGTATTTGTTCTATTACAGGATTTTCTTGAAGAGATATAGAATATTGTTTAGAGCTACCTGAACCTGATGCTCCTTTCTGTAATGCCTTTCTTTCTTTGATGATTTTTTCGGGTTCAGGTACTGGGTCAGCTTGTGGCTTCTGAGGATTTCTCTGAGTATGCCTCACAAACTGAGCAAGAACTATGGAGTGGAGTCGCCAAGAGGTTCGTCGTCTAGTAGAGTCTCTAGATAGATGATTACAACCCAAATAGAGTCTAGGCTTTGTCTATCATCAAAGCTGGATCTATGTCGTCCCCAAGGGACGCTGAGCTTTAGTCTCCTCTCCCAAGCAATAACACCAACTATGTTAACACTCTAGGAAACTCTCCTAGGTTGTAGCTCGAAGATGCCTGGTAACATATAAATCTTCAATATCGTTCTCTAAACTATTGGGATGGATTGGGGTTTGGATCAAGTCAGATGGCTGTTTCAACTCTGTTTTCACTCAAGACATGCATGAACACCCTATGCTTGACAAGGCTTTCAACCACTAATGCTCAATAGTTTATAGATTTAGTGAATAGATGGAGAATCCTGACTGTACTAGCAGATACATACATAAACACATATGAATGGCTAGCTACAAAAATTAAATGAACCTCACAAATCTAATTTATAATTGTAGAGATAATATGATAGTTATCTGGCATTAGACACAGAAGAAAAAATGAATAACCTATTCAAGTGCAAGCTTAGAACAGAAGAGAAGATGGCAACTGAACATGTAACAACAAAAGAAGCTTGTATTACTGGAATGAAGATGAGACGCTATGAGGAACAGAGTATCCATAGTCTCCAAAATTTGAACACCTATTTCTTCGAACTTTTAACCATTTATAGGCTTTTTACAATGCTCTCAAACTCTCTAAGGCTTGAGATGTCATAATCTATCCCCTTTGTCTTATAACTACTTGATGCCATAACTAGACAAATACGGGCTCAGAGGGATCTATTTCTAATGAACACAGTAATCAAATTCTAGTAATTTCACCATGCTGTCAGGTGGTTTGCTCATGCTAGCGATGTTCCATGATCATCTCTGTTGGTTTGGCTGCATCATGCTATTGTTTTTTCCCCTTTCAGCCATGCATTCTGTTATTTCAGTTCAACTATCCGACTATTAAAAACACTGACAAAGCCAACAAATTTCCTCCCCGGGTGACTTATGGCAAGTGGGGTACGGGGGCACTTGGGCCGTTGGATGGTGTGGATTGACGGTTGGGATGTCGGTCAGGCGGCAGAGGGTGAACTACGGTGATGGTGAATGAGGGCCTTTGGATTGGGAGGAATGGACGGAGGAGATCAATCGCTAAAGGCTTGAAGTTGTGGCGAGAGTAGAATATGTCTGAGTCGGCAGATCTCAGATGGGTAGATCAAACATATATCGGGCAGAGGAGGTGCTCAAAGGATAATGCCCAGGAGCGGTTTATTCAAGCGAAAATGCTTTTATATTGGGCAGTCATCGGGTAGTAAGCGGTAAACGTCAGAGCCAGGAAACCACTTTTATCAGGGGGGTATCCCTCTCACTTATTGTCGGATCAATATGCGCGATAGCCATTAGATTTGGTGGAAATGATCTAACAGTGGTGATTGGTCGAACATATAACGTCCATCGGCTGAAGTGCGGACCATGAGATCTGTGGGAAGATTGACAGTGGGGAACACGAAGGTATGGGATGACCTCGCGAAATGTGCAAAGGCACGCATATGGATGGAAAGGTAAGGTTCAAGGGCTTTTGTGCATTAGTGCATGGGGTAAAAATGGATTAACTCATGTACGACCAAGGTGAAAGTGAGCTTTGTTATGATGTGAGGGTTGGGTTAGGATATGAGTGAACTTGGATGGGAGTAGATGAGTGAGAAAAGTGAGGTGATGGGCCGTATGGGAACCTCTTCGTGACAGTAGAATAGACCATTTCCCTCTTTTAGTCTTCAAAATAACAGCACTGCACCTCACGGCTAATAGGTCCATGACTTCCTCTTACATAATTGTATGTTTGATTTGGGAGCTTAACATAATCTTATGCCTTTGTCAGTGATGAAGTAACTAGATCTACAAGTTACCAAACGCTATAGGGACTTGTATTCTTTTGATTCGAGCAAAGTTAGGTGTCTGGGGGTTATTAAAGATCTAGTAGTTTCATTAGACCAAATTCCAGCTAGAAGCTTGGTCATGGATGTAGTAGTAGCAGATATCCCTGCTAGATTTGGATTGCTTCTATCTAGGTCCCGGGGGGATAAATTGGGTGGTGCTTTGAAACTAGATTTTACATATGCTGTTATACCAATTTTTGGTGGGGAAGGGAGGAGATTGTACAGAGAAACTAGATTTGTAAAAACAATTACAATAAATGGAGCAAGTAATTCACCTGTATATAACCAAGAGAAGGACGACTTTGATTGTTTCACACTATATGATAATGTAGAGCTAGTTGAAGATAATTAGAAGTAGATTGATTCAGCCAATGTAATTATAGAGCTGCAAATTGAAGGAGTGTGTAAATGCTTCTTTGATGGGGCTTATTCCAAGGAAGGAACAACTGTTGGTTTTCTTTTGATTGCGCCTAGAGGTAATATGTTCCCTTTATCTTTCAAATTAGAGTTTGAGGCAACAAACAATGTGGTAGAGTATGAGTCCTTGATTATTGCTCTACAAACAGCTAAATAGATGGGAGTTAAGTCAATTTCTTCTTTTGGAGATTTAGAGTTGATTATTAAGCAAATAAAAAATCATTTCCAAACAAAGAACCCTAGGTTTAGGGTATACAGAAATGAGGTATGGAATTTGATTGAGAATTTTTTTGAAGTTTTTAACGTTCAATTTATTCCAAGAAATGAGAATAGATTAGCAGATTCATTGGCTCTGTCTGCTAGTACTTTGAAGCCTCCTATTAATCCAAGGCTAAGATATAAGGTAGGGATGAGACACAGACCCTCTATTCCTGATAATGTTAAAAATTGGCAAGATTTTGAAGATGATCAACAGATTAAAGAATCTTTGCCTATAGTTGAGGAGTTTAAGGGCATAGAAACTGATGAGGATAAAGAATAAACAACAGAAGTTGGAGGAATCAGTGGTTTAAAAGATTCAATAGCTAATCCAAAGATTTTTCAATTGAAGGATAATATTTTTCCAAAGGGACTTGTTCATATTGAAAGGCTTTCTAACCCCAATAATGTGGTTGTTGAATGAGGGAAGGTTTCATGGGATGAACACATTCACGATCACCACATTGGAACTCAGGAGAAACTCAGAATGAATTGTTTTTTCAAGATTAACTCGTAGAATGGTTCTAGATTAGACACTCAGATGCTAATATGGTATCATTGGAAGATTGACTTCACTTTATGGAGATCAATCATGTACATATGTATGAACTTGTACATAAATAAGCTCAGGTGTTGAGCATTTGGTTTCTAGTTGCAGTTATTCAGTTTAATCATTAATTAATGAATAAGGGTGACTTTCCCAGTTGGAAACTCGTTTGCAGAGGTGTCAGACTTCAAGACTGCCAAGTTTCAATTGTCAGATTTCAAGGTTTTCGTAGTTTTGGACTCCATGCCCAACTAAGGCTACTAATATATGATTCTCAATATTTTCTTATCAAAGGGCAAGCATCTTATCACTGCAGATATTGGCGTGGTTTCACTATACAAAATTTTCACACAGTTAAGTTTGGTGAAGCAATATATGACTCCATGCCCAACGGATAAGGCATTGATCTGCGGTTCTTAGTGCTTCTGTGGCAAAAGCACTATCCCCAGTTGGAGCCAAATGTTGTATCTTATATTAGGTTTAAGCTTATTATTCATTTTTACCACAATGTGTGGCCTAAAATCATTAAGGGGTTTCAACCTCAAAGAAGCCCTTTATATTCTCTACCTTGCAAATTCTAAAAGTAAAAGTATTTTTCTTGTGGTAATTACATATCAAAAATATATGAAAAACATTGAATATATATATATATATATATATATATATATATATATATATATATATATATATATATATATATATATATATTATATATATATATATATATATATCACAAAGCCTAAATATATTGGATTTACAAAGAAAACAAGTGTTAAAGTTAAACGCCCGGACCTTAAATATATATATTATGCTTTATAAAGTTCGTCGAGTCTGCTACACCGCAGAGATATGTACGTTGGGTTCTGCTGATTGCGATTTGCGATAGGTGGACCCAAGACATATATATACTATGTTGTAATATGCCGATGGGTCTACAATAACATAGCACACCTTTATATATATATGGGTTCCGCCGATTGTGACTGCGATAGGCCGGGCCCGATATTATATATATCATGTTTTATATTTCCGGCGGGTCTGCCATTTTGGGTTAATACCCCAATTGAAAGTGCTGATTGCGATTGCGATGGGTTATCGACCCAATGAATTATTAAACACAGTTAAATCTATAATCAAATCTGCAAGGCATACGAAAAGGCAGATTTTAAGTTATAAGGCAAGTTTTCGGGCAGACATAAAATGGTAGATGGTTTCTATTGGAACTCACCCAATCCCACTTATCATTCAACACGTAGTAGCCAGGTGGAGAGTGGAAACCACCCATTTCGGGTGGGTATTCTACGGGCTTATGTCCCACCCAAAACCTTTATAGATCATATGATCTGAAAAGTGCAGATCTATGGTGGGATGTATCGGCGGAAACGTATAGCTCGAAAATTGTGTGGATCCCATATTGAAAGCGGAAAAAGCATGTTTCATAATATATTTTCATTATAAAAGGTTTACAATAGAAAAGCACAGATATAAACAATTTACGCATAAGTCCAACACTTCCTTAGTTATGTGGCCTAAGGGTGCGTAAGTTATGTTTTACAGTGATTATCCGGCCGATTGTGATTTGTGAGGGAAGTCAACGGAGCGATGAACGGGTGGATTTGACAAGTTTATAAAGAAATATTAACTCTTTTCAGTTCCGTATTAATCAAAGGTTCACGTTAATTTCACTTTGTAAAGTGAAAAATCAGGGTTAGAGTTGAAGCTAAAGAGGAAGACAATCTGGTATGTTTCTTTGCATTTTGGCCAATCAAAATGCCCATGTAAGCCGAGGATTACACAAACTAAATGTATTTCATTACGACTAAAGTGAATTAAGAATCATTAGGGAATTTACAAAGGAACTCGGCAGTGGACTAATAGAGAAAGCCAGTGGTTATCATCCTCTTCCAAATTTAGTTATGTTCCTATTATTTCATGTTCTTTCAAGTGTCTTTTACCCTCTATAAAATCATGTAATAGTTTTTAATTCAGATAGTTAGAGAAATAGCTTTAGTAGTTTGATAGTTTCAGAGATCATAAACTATTTCATAATGTATAAGAAGAGGAAAATTTACATAGAAAGTATTGGTTGTTCGAATTTTGGAGAACCCAGAGACTAGGCCATTGTATTCCTGATATCATCGTTGATTAATGAAAGAATTAGAAATTTCCATGAGTTGTCGGGTATAATTTTCTAACCTTCTCTGTCATGTGTCATGTTATGTTTTCTTCTTTCAAGCATAATAATGAAGTTGCAGGTCTTTATTTTCTTATGTAGATAAAGTTAAAATTCCTTAAAAGAGTGCTCCTATACTTGAAGTTTCCACCTTCGTTTCTAAGTTATAAATAATAGTTTCTGTGAAAGACCAACATATTATCTTTAACTTCTCCAAGAGTCACAGATAGTAGTTTCTATGTTAAGCAGCATATTGTCTATGATTTAGTTCTCATTTTCATAATTCTTCTAAGTTACAGATAGTAGTTTCTATGAAAAACCAGTATATTATCTTCAACTTCTCCTTCAAGCTTTCTTCACTTATCATTTATATCTAGCAACAAATGGCATTTTGAGATATTTTCATCATACATGTACTAAAGGTTAAAGACCAAGTTTCCAGGTCCTTCATTTAAAGACACAACATATATCTAAGTGACAAATAAGTGACAATAAATAATATTTATTAATGTCTTAAGCACAATTTCCCTACAACCAGGAAATTGGTTTCTTAAGGAATAACATTTAGTATGAAAATATTTCTCCTCATGAGTTTTCTTTCGAAATACTTGATGAGAAAAATAGTGATAATCATTCCTTGCAAGAAGGACATTAAGGAAAGGGAGACTACCATTGGTTTAATATTCCATTGTGAACTTTATGGAACTAGATTGATTGTTAAGATGAAGGTAAAAAAGTTCCAACTCTTCCTTACCGTGGGACCAGATGACACAAGTGTCATCTACAACCCTCTTCCACAACTTAGGCAGAAGTTGTGAAGAGGCTAAGGCCTTTGATTCAAAATCCTCCACGAATAGATTAGCCACCGAAGGGGAGAGGGGGGAACCCATGGTGACACCACAAGTTTTCTCATATAATTGTCCATCAAAAGAGAAGAGAGTAGAGGTGAGACTGTAGGTTTAAACCTCATACAGAAATTACCTGCATACAAATTCTAAAAAACAGAAAAAGCCAATGTGAGAGCATAACACATAAAACACATATACACAGAGATTTTCCCCTGGATCCCAAAACCGGGGCTACCAGCTTGATTTTTCATTATGTTCCTTTAAATGTTACAATACATATTTATACATGTCGAAGAATCCCATACGAAGGACTGAAAACCATCACGTCCAAAACCATGGACCAAAAAGTATCGAGTCCAAAACCATGTGCGAAAAACATGCACAAAACCATAGGTAGGTCTGCCCAACATATGGTCCAAAACCAAAATTTTCCGGGGCACTGCACCAAACCCCATAGAGTGGGGTTACCTGTACTCCTCAAACCCCCTGTAACTCCCCTCACTACACAATCGGCACAACGAAGGTGGGGCTTCACCCCCCTCTAACACCCTGGTTAACTATGTGGGCTAGTCATGAAAAATATAACACAACCGAACATTCTCCCACATGTTTTCTTTCCACAGGGGGCCATAAGAGAGCTTAGTCATTTATCCAGCCCTAAAATGCCCATTGTTTCTCTACACCAAGAGAACTTCTTAAAGCTCACATATTTTGTCAATGCATCTGCAATATTCTTCAGTGTGTCCACCTTTACCAGCAACACCTTTGTGTCTTCTATCATATCCCTCACAAAGTGATACTAAACATAAATGTGCTTTGTCTTTGAATAATATGCAGGGTTCTTTGCCAAGAAAATTGTACTTTGGCTGTCACAGTCTATCCTTATAGCTCCTTGTACTAACCCCATACTTGAACATAATCTCTGCAACCAAACTACTTCCTTGCTTGCATGAGTGGCTGCCATGTATTCTGCCTCTATAGTTCATAGTGCCACTATAGATTGTTTCTTACTCATCCAATTGATTGCATCTCCAAATAGGTTAAACACATACCCACTTGTAGATCTTCTCTGATCCAGATCTCCAGCCTAGTGTGCATCAACAAATCCACGAATATGCAACACTCTGTCCAATCCTAGTCTTCCTTGGTAGCACAAACCATAATCACTAGTGCCACTCAAATACCTGAAAAACCGCTTCACTGTTGTCCAGTGCTCCTTCCCTGGATTTGACATAGACCTACTCAATACTCCGACTGCATGTGCAATGTCTGGTCTAGTACAGACCACCATGTACATTAGGCTACCGACTGCACTTTCATATGGAACATGAGACATGTCTTCTTCCTCTTCTTGTCTCTTCGGACACTGTTCAGCAGATAACTTTACACCTACAAGAATAGGAACCTTCACCAGTTTACCATCCTGCATATTAAACCTCTGCAATATTATCTCAACATACTTCGTTTGGTTTAAAGAGAGTTTCCTCTCTGTTCGATCTCTTTTAATTCCCATGCCCAAAATATAGTTTGCA
Organism: Pinus taeda; assembly: GCA_000404065.3. NCBI lineage: Eukaryota > Viridiplantae > Streptophyta > Pinopsida > Pinales > Pinaceae > Pinus > Pinus taeda. The sequence continues at coordinate 119,529 of APFE031721469.1, read as the reverse complement.
GCACCAAGATCTTTCATGTTGAATTTGGAGGACAAATGGGTCTTCAAATCCTAGATAATTTCTTTGTCATTTCGAACCAGCAACATATCATCCACATACAAGACCAGATAAATAACATGATCACCAATTAATTTAAAATACACACAGTGATCTTCTTTGCTTCTGGTGTAGCCAAGTTCCCGTATAAATGTATCAAATTTCTGATATCACATCCTTGGTGATTGTTTTAACCCATACAAAGACTTCTTTAACTTGCATACCAATTCTTTCTTACCCTTCACCACAAAGCCTTCAAGTTGTTTCATGTATATCTCCTCTTCCAGATCCCCGTGAAGAAATGTTGTCTTCACATCCATCTATTCTACCTCAAAATCAAAAGCAGCAACAATAGATAAAAGTAATCTAATAGAAGTTACCTTGGCAACAGGAGAAAAAATATCACCAAAATTAATTCTTGGCACCTGGGAATAACCTTTTGCTACCAACCAAGGATTTTATTTCTCCACCTTTCCTTCCGCATTTGTCTTTTTCTTGAACACCCATTTGCTGCCAATGGGTTTCCTTCCAGCTGGAAACTCCACCAGATCCCAAGCCTCATTTTTGTGCAAAGATGCCATTTCATCAACCATGGTCTCTTTCCAGAGTTTTCCATCCTCTAAATCTACGGCTTACTTCACAATTCTATGATCATCATGAGTAATAGATAAAGCAAAATTTGAATAGGAAGCAGATGGACTATACCTTTCTGGCTGCCTCCTTTCTCGAACTGATCTTCTCACACTTGGAGTTTGTGGCTCTTCATCTTCTAATTCCTCCTGTGTTGTATAGTATGATTCTTCCTCCTTTAGCTCAAACTCTATCTTCTCAGGTTCCTTTGGTTGGACTTCATGTTTAATAACATATTTCACCTCTCTAAACACCACATCTGGGCTATACACAACCTTCCTTATTACTAGGTTCGAAAGCTTATAACCCTTTAAACCATCCTTATACCCAATAAAGATGCACTTTTCAGATTTACTATCCAACTTGGATCTTTTCTCCTTTGGAACATTTAGATATGCATCACATCCAAATACCATCAGATGTTAAAGAGGCAGTTTCTTACTATTCCATACCTCTTGTGGAGTCTTATCCTTCAACGCTAATGAAGGTGATCTATTGACCAGGTAACATGCTGTCTCCACTGCCTCTGCCTAGAATTCTTGTCCTAACCCAGCACCACTGAGCATGCTTCTTTCCCTTTCCATCAACATCTTGTTCATTCATTCTGCAACTCCATTTTACTAAGGTGTATATGGAGTAGTCTTCTACAATGCTATGCCAGACTTCTTACAGAATTCTTCAAATGCCTTACTGCAAAACTCTCCACCATTATTTATCCTTAGCAGCTTTGTCTTCTTCTCTGTCTGGTTTTCCACCAGAGCCTTAAATTCTTTAAACCTATCAAAGACTTCAGATTTATTCTTAAGGAAATATATCCATGTATTCCTTGAGAAGTCATCTATAATGTACATAGTACACAAACTTACCTAGTGATGGAACCTTCACAATAAACACATCACTGTGCACAACTTAATATCTGTTTCCCCTCTACCACTAGAGGGAAACCACTCGATTCTGATTCCCATATACATAATTTCACAGAAATCAAAATCTACAGAGATATAGTAATACTGCTACCATAACTTTACCATGAGTATTCAAAGGCTTCTCTCCATATGTCCAAGCCTTTGATGCCACAACATGGTCTTCTCTCCAGAGACCACTAGATTTTCTACTCCACTTTCAGGAACCATGGAACTGTTGCACCCATCAACAATAGTACTACCTTGCAGCTTGTACAGAGTTCCAATTCGAACTCCCTGCATCAATACCAGAGCCCCCCGAACCATCTTGCAGGTATCCTTCTCGAACACTGTTTTTCCACCAGCATCATCTAGCTTGCTTACAAAAATCAGATTTCTGGCTAATGCAGGAATATGCAGAATACCCAAAAGTGTTCTAACCCTCCCACCTTGCAACTTCAACTTTACTCTTCCATGACTAACGATTCTAGCCTTCATGTCATCCCCCAAGAAGACATCACCACCATCATATTTCTCATACTCGCAGAACCATTCTCTATGGGGAATGAAGTGAAAGGATGCACCTGAGTCAATCAACCATGCCTCATGATCTACATGTGTACTTGAAGAAGCCAAGTACACATCTCCACCTTCATCTGTGGTGGTTTTTGCCTCTGTTGAAGGAGCATCATCAGATCCCTATCCTTTATTACGAGTTTTAGATTTACAGTCCCTTTTGTAGTGCCCTTCCTTTCCGCATTTTCGGCACATCAGCTTTATAGGTTTTCCTAGAGATTTAGATCTCTCTCTAGATTTAGATCTTCCACTCGATGACTTGTTTTTTCTTCTGTTCTGGGACCGTTCTCATACAAACAAGGGATCACCATTTTGGATTTCCATATTTTTCCATCTCATCTCCTTCGTCAGCAAGGATGAGACTATTTCATCAAACTGCAAGGCAATTGCATTGTTACCTATTGCAATAGCCAGACTATCCCACGAATCTGGTAGAGAACACAACAAGCTGATGTACTTATCTTCATCTAAAATTTTATTATCAATAGATGTTAACTGACTTACCACAGTATTAAATGCATTGAGATGCTCTATCACCGAGTCTCCATCTTTCATCCTCAGGTTATACAGCTCTTTCCGTAGGAACAATTTATTCACTAGAGACTTAGATTGGTACAAAGTCCCTAACTTCTCCGACAAAGCCTTCATTGTAGCTTCCCCTGACACATTCAACAATATTTAATCTGAGACACACAATCGTATTGTACTCTTTGCCTTTCGATCCAACTTCTTCCATTCTTCATCAAACACTCACGTTGGTTTAGTACCCAGATCTATTGTGATCCATTGATCTCTATCCACCCTGGTTAACTACATGGGCTAGTCATGGAAAGAATATAACACAACGCAACAGAGATAGATATCAACTAATCTAGATGTATCAGGATTCATAATATGATTGATGACTTCAATGGCCTCATTGATAGTGATATTAGTGTAGAGGGAGACCACATCAAAACTCACAAGCTTGTCAATGGATCAAGTTTAATACCCTTTAACTCATTAACAAATGATGTAAAGTCCTTGAAAAAGGATTTTGTACAACCAACAAGGGGCTTAAGCTTTAGGGACAAATATTTAGCAAGAAGATAGGTAAATCCTCCTATCGTGTTGAGAATGGGTATTAGAGGAGCCCCTTCCTTAGGAATATTTGGAAGGCCATAGATTATGGGGGTAAGAGGGCTACTTTCGACAAGTTTTTAACTAAAAGAGTTGACCAAGCTACTGGATTTTATCCCAAGAGACACACTTTTGGAAATATTCTTCAAAGGATCCCTATTAAGTTTCCTGTAGCTCCCACTATTACAAAGGTGGTACAAAATATTCCTTTGGTAATTCTCTTTATCAAGAATAACCACAGCACCACCCTTATCGGCTTTGAGAACAACAACATCCTTGCTAATAGGGTCTTGAATCCTTTTATTATTTTTTTACCTCACTCCATGTTTGAGCTTTGACTTTGAAACTTTGATTCTTTGGACACTATTTATTTAACTATATTTCGAACCATAACCTATTACTATATTTTATTTAATATAATTGATCATAATAATTAACACTATAAATTAAAAAATATTCTGAATGGGGTTCGGATTTTCCACAGTTTTCATGTTTTGTGTGGTCGACGTTTCGAGTCTACACCTAGACTCATCATCAGGACAAATTTGTCCTGATGATGAGTCTAGGTGCAGACTCGAAACGTCGACCACAAAAACATGAAAACTGTGGAAAATCCGAACCCCATTCAGAAATCACACCACAGTAATCTGCAATCAAAAATTAAAAAATATTATTCATAAACTAGTCGTTTATTATAACAGATAACTAAACTAAGGGTCTCTACATTTCTCTCTATTTAAGATGGTGCCATGATCTGCCTCTTCATCTTGTCTTGGTGATGAACCACACTAGATGGTTCGAAACGCATTGGCAAAAATTCTCCTATGTGATTTCTAGTGAAAGCTTTTTCTTAATTCAATATTGATCACAAAAGCATGAATTCATAAATTGTAAATTATAAAAATGTAATTACTCCAAAACACATTTAATCAAAAATTAAATTTATATTTATGTAATTAATTAATTATATAAATATAATTAAAATAATTATATAATATATAATTAATGATAATTATATAAATATAAATATATTAATAATTACAATTACAATAATTGTAATTATTAATTTTTAAAATTAAATAAATAATTATAATAAATAAAACTAATAATAATCACTATAATTTAAATATAAAATAAAATTATTTTTAATTGAATTTAGGCTTTTGTGATCCATATTATGAAAAGTAAGAGCACTTTTGGTAAAAATCACATCATCAAAGTTTTGTCGATGTGTCTTAAAATTTAATTATATTTTTCTTAATTTGAATTATATGTTTAATAATAATTTTTATTATTGATAGTAATTTATTATAAATATAATGAATAAAAAATTATAATTGTTTATATATTCATACTTTTAATAAAGATAATATTTTATACATTACAATTTAATATTAATATTAAAATCAATAAAATTTAATATTTGATAAAAACTAATAAGAGTGGATAAAGTTAATATTGATGATAATAAAATTTAATATTTACCATTAAATGTTAATATGAAATTTTAAAATTAGTATTAATAAACCATGCATTATTTTTCAATATTACAAATCCAATGACTTAATATTATAAATTGAAAATATTATTAATATTGATAAACACATTAACATCCATAAACATATTAAACACATCAATAAATAAAGTTTAATATTTTTTTTGTCATTCAAAATGGCTTTCATTAGATTACCAAATATCATAGTGTACAAAAAAGCTCTCAACAACCCCTCTCCCTCATTCCGACCAAAATTTTTGAGATTGGGGGTTGGTGGATACCAGGATAGGCAATTTTCATACATTATTTCCGGAGGGCCCTGTGGCCGTAGCATACTATGAGTAACACAAAAGGAGACATGAGTTGATAACAGTATATCAAGGAGGGGGATGAGGGGCATTACAGGTGTAGCTGGAAAGTAACCAACATGATCATGAATGTGGAAGTCAATGTGTTCCACCCGTGCCTCCAAGTTGTAGAGGTGGTCATTAGTGCATCGTTGAGTATGTCGGAGGTTGTCCAATTTCTCCAGAATGGCATTTTGATTGAACTGAATATCAGTAAGATAGGCTAAAATTTCATTGTGGTATTCATACATGTGATCTCTTAGAATGTTAATGTCAATTTGTATGTGCCTCAACTGCTCGATGATAGATTCCATAGAGGTGGGAGCCACTAGGCATCCTGGTGAACTAGCTGGAGAAATAGCCTCTGCGTCCTCTGTTTCCTGGTCAGATGAGGTGGCTGAGGATGAGTGGTTGCCTTTCTCAGGACACCCAGCCTAGGCTTTTTGCCCCCACCCACGACGAGGAAGACCCTGTTGTTGTGGCATCTTGATGGTCACGGTAGTTGACAGCTCGCAACAGGGGGAGACACAAAGATATATTAATAATACCTGCACAAAAGACAAAAAGAAACAAACCCACATTCCCATTTATTCGAGTAGGGATGAAACACCAAACTGACACCCCTAACAAAAAGGCAAGATGGGCACACGTTTACCCAGATCAGGTAATAGAGCAGAGTAATTCCCAAAATCCACCCCAATTCTTCACAGAAATAGAATCCACAATCTCAAGTGCTGACCAAGAGACTGAATTTACCATCAGGCCAGAAGAGGGACCTAAACCTAGAGCACAAACTACCAGAAGACAAACATGCACCCATGCACCTGAGAAGACCAGCAAGGGTCCTCACGAGCGGGAATGGAACTAGAAACTATCAAAGGAGTGAAAAGGACTTGGAACCGACAAAAGCGAGGGAGAAGTACCAATCCACAATTGACCGAGTAATTGGGTCCCAAGGGAAGACTAGGAGACATATTCCAATCCACACAAAGCAACAACAAACGCCGTTTTCCCTCCTCACCCAAGGCCGAAATCCCACTGAGGCACCATAGAAGTAGACCCGGACGCTTCCAATTTCCTTACTACCCAAATTCATTGTGCAAATTGCCAAATAGAAAAGAATCACTTGTCGCGATTCACATTTATCTGCAGAGCTCATGAGGGAGATCGTCTCATGAGAGGACTAAATGGTGGAACATTCCATCGAGAAGAAGTGAATACTCGCATGGAGGAGGAGCCGGCCTAGATGGCCTTTCACACGCCACTTGTCCATTTGCATATGTACTCGTATCAAGGGAAATAAAGGTTAATATTAAAGTTAAATTTTAATATTAAAGTTAAAGTTTAATATTAGTATTAAAATCAATAAAAATTAATATTGATAAAAATGAATAAAAGTTGATATTAATGATAAAATTAAATTTTTAATATTAAAGGTTAGCATTAAACACTAAGATAAATATTGATATTATTAACCAGATGGCTTATTAATATTATAAAACCTTTGTGATTAATATTATAAAAGTAAGTGGTGAAATTAGGTGATGAAGGCCCAAGGAAGTGGGGAAGCAGAATGAGGGTTTTGAACAGGGGGCAATGGGTGGGAGCTGGTAACAATGGAGGGGCAAGGAGGAGGGAACCCCACTCCCTCCTATAGTCATGTAGTTACGAACAGAAGCAAGGAGTCTAGTTGAAATTGATTCAGGAAACCAATGGAGGCATAAATGGAGAAGATAAGCACAAGAAAGCCAAAAAGCATCAAATCTCATGAACAGGAAGAGAATCACGAGGAAGTTAGAAGAGACAAGAGAATAGGAGACATCAGTCAGAGAATTGAGCACAAGACTATGATAGGACTCTGTAAACCTAGGTCAACTATTAAACCCCGAGTTGTCTTAATTGATCCAGTGTTACAGGTGCACAGGGATCACATGGCAGCATACACGGTTATATGAAAATTTATGGGAATATGGCCAACGGAGAAGGCTTTTCACACATGGATAAGTAACCACTGGAAACCAAAGGGAGAAATAAACCTTCATCTTGGGTCCAAGGGTTTCTTCATAGTGGTTTTCACAAACCTAGAGGATAAAGACAAAGTGTTCGAAGGAGGACCATATTTCTATGCTGCTACAGGCCTCTACATGTAACCATGGGTGATGAATTTTCTCCCGAAGCGAGAAACATTCACATCGGTACTAGTATGAATAAGACTCTAGTCCCTACCTTTAAATTATTGGTTGCCAGAATCCTTAAAAGTCATAGGCAATAAATTTGGTCAATTTTTAAAAATATCAGATGTGACTCTGCGAGGTAAATATACCTCCTTCGCCCACATATGTGTACAAATGGACCTATCAGGAGCACTTTTGGATGAAATCATTCTATAAGTATATGATGAAGAATGGGTGCAGGCGGTGGACTATGAACATGTCCCATTCAGATGCCTTAGATGTCATGAACACGGGCACCTCTTCAGAGATTGCCCACTCAACAAACTGGAGGACAATATGAAAACCAACACGGGCAAAGATCTTGAAGGCTTTACCAAGGTGGGAGGAAAAGGGAAAGGATGTAAAAAGTACAAAAAGGAAACAAACGAGGATAAGCAACCAAGTCATAATAGTTTCAAGACTTTAGAAGAAGAAGGTGGGAACAATTGAATAGACCAAGCACCAAAGGATAATCCTGCACAAAAGGAACAACAAACTAATGGAGGATCTACCAAGCACTATGGAACTTGGCAGGGACCATGACATGACCCCAAGTGAAGTTGCCATGGAGGACCACAAACTACAAGAGATTCTTGAGGGGGAGAATCTTGATCTAAAAAAGATCCTGGAGCAGGGAACCACCAAAGGTGTTGATTCTCTACCACAAGAGGAGTTTGACAGTGTGCAAAAACTCTTCATCTGGAGATCTCAAGTAAAGGGTTCTAGAGTCAAAAGGAACCATGATAGCCAGGAAAATAGAGGGGTAAAACCGATGGAGGTAACATCAGGAAACTCTTCCAACAACCCAGACAGGAAAAGAGGAAGGAAGAGATAGAATGCATTGCTGACAGAGTGTGGGAAACTCATGATTAACTCAGGCAACATGAAAGATCTTACTAGTTGCTCATTTACAAACCTTTAATAATGAAGCTCACAACCTAGAACATTACGGGTCTAGGAAGTAAAAGAAAAAAAAGAAATCTCAACAATAGAATAAAAGAAGAAAAGCCAGATATGGTGTTTATACAGGAAACAAAATGTTCAATAGACAAAATCAGAGAGATACATAGCAAATGGCTTATTAAGTACGAGTATCTATAAGTTAAAGAAAACAACACAACAGGAGGGATTCTCACTCTTTGGAATCCTAAGAAATTTGGAATCCTAGATGCTGAAGCATCCAGGAACTACCTTTCGATGGTTATCCAACCTTTGGGTGACAAGGAACTCTATATGATCACAAATGTCTATGGTCCTCAAAAACTTGAAGACAAACTTAGGCTTCTCACCTCATTGGAGGAGCTAAGGGAGAGACATCCTTTTATGCCCTGGATTCCAGGAGGGGACTTTAATAGGATTAAATCTCTTACAAAAAAAAAGGCAGGACAAGAATACTAGGTAGAGACTCCATTGCCTTCTAGAACTTCCTAAATGACATGAGGCTAGTGGATACGGAGAAAATAAATAGCACCTTCACCTGGAACAATAAGAGGGGTGGGGCTTCTCAAGTTGCCTCTAAACTAGACAGATTCATAATCTCAGAGGACCTCTTTCTCACTGGCCTTGAATTGACTACTTTAATCATTCCTTTCGAAGGCTTAGATCACTGGCCTATCCAGCTTGAAGCTTATTTTATAGGCACTCCGACGAACAGACCTTTCAGGTTTGAAAATGTCTGGCTCACTCACCCTGAATTCATCACTAATATTGGAAAATGGTGGGTAGAAGACATGCACGTTCAAGGCATGAAGATGTTCCTACTGCAACAAAGACTGAAACACATCAAACTCAGGCTTAAAGAGTGGTACAAAAATGAGTTTGGTAATATTTTCAAAGCCAAAAGAGAAGTAGAACAGAAACTATGTGGACAACTTTACCGAGGAATGGAAAAACATATGCTAGGAAGAGGAGATCTTTTGGAGATAGAAATCAAGAGAGCAATGGATTAAAGAAGGGGAAATAAATACAAAGTTTTTTCACAGGTCAACCATTGATCATAGGGAACATAATAGGATTGTAAAACTCATAGATACTCAAGGGAAAGAGCTAAGTACCCAAAAAGAAATGGAATCTACTATGGTACAACATTTTCAAAGCATAGCAGAGGGGCCTCTGTTAGATAGATCACAATTTATCAACAGCTTCACACACTACATTCCAAAACTAGTAACCAGGGAAGACAATTACAATCTCAACAGGCCAGTGACTGAAGAGGAGGTCAATGAAGTCATCAAAGAGATGAAAAATGGGAAAAATCCAGGCCCTAATGGGTTCAATGTAGAATTCTTCAAAACATGCTGGGAAATAGTCAAACATGATATCCTTGATGTTGTGTAGGACTCGAGAAAATCTAAAACAGTTTTGAGGGTGCTCAATGCATCTTTCATAGCCTTAATTCCAAAGCAGGAAAAAGTTATGACACTAGATAGATTCAGACCCATAGCTTTATGTAATGTGGTGCACAAAATTATTTCTAATGTAATTGCAAACAGACTGAAGCCCCTTCTTCCAACTCTTGTGTCAGAGGAGCAAACTGGATATGTGGAAGGAAGGAAAATTCTCAATAACATCATTCAATCTCACAAGGTGGTTCATTCTCTCAAGATAAATAAGCAAGCTGGTATGATCATATAGCTTGACCTACTGAAAGTTTATGATAAGCTAAGCTGGTCGTACATCAAGGAATTACTAAAAGTGTATGGCTTCGACCACAACTGGATAAGATGGGTAATGACCCTTGTTATGAAAGCTAGTTTTTCAATCCTACTTAATGGCTCCATCCAAAACATTTAGGCCTTAAAGAAGCCTAATACAAGGATATCCACTCTCCCCCTTCCTCTTTATTCTCATGATGGAAGGATTAGGCAAAGCGATCAAATCATCTAATGCAGAGGAAGAATCCAGGGTCTCAAACTAACCTCGAATGTGGATGCCTTGACTCATCAACAATTTGTGGATGACACCGTGTTGCAGGGTACACCTATGGTCAAGGAAGCTAAAGCTTTCAAACAAATCGCAAATGATTTTGCTATCATTGCTGGTACAGAGGTAAGCATCAGAAAATCAAAAATTTTCTTTTTTAATACTCACATTGCTATTCAGAGAAATCTCTCTAGAATTATTGGCTTTCAAAGAGATCAACTACCTCTCACCGACAAACCTCTGAGTAAGGAAGTTTGGGAACCAGTGACTAATAAACTGCAGGACAAAAACAAAAAATGGACAAGCAGATCTTTGAATTTAGGAGGACAACTAGTGCTTACAAAGGCTGTCTTGCAAACCATCCCCATCTTCATGTTTTCAGCTCTTCCTGCCCCAAAAGGAGTTTTACAACACATCAAGACATCCAAAGAAATTTTCTTTGGGGCAAAGGGGAAGAGAAAAAGAAATGGGCTCTGGTAGCTTGGGAAAAGCTCTGTAAACCCAAGACCCATGGAGGTTTAGGACTTCATGACCCAGAAACCCTAAGCAAAGTTCTAGGGGCAAAATTTTTGTCGAGATGGCTAGAGGAAACAAGAACCCCTTGGGCCAAGCTTTGGAAACAGAAGTATGCAAATAGCTAGCAAGAAAGGGATCATATTCGAATGACAGGGCTCATCAAGGGCTCCCACATTTGGAACAATGCTTGGGAGAATATAGCCATTGTTTAGAAGCATAGTTTCTGGGAGATCAAAGATGGAAATCTAGCCTAGTTTTGGAAGGATAACTGGCAGTAGGAGCCTAATCTATGTAGAGAAGAACTAGACATTCTCAAGAATGACACTAACAATAAAGGCTTGCTCAAGGCAAGTGACTTTTGGGATTAGACAAGGGACAACGGCAAATGGAGAACATGGAAGGACCTAGTATAAAGTGAAGGGACCCCTTTGAAGGTCTAGGCAGATGTTGTTGCAGTGATCATGGAACAGATAAATATTTTGACTTCAACATTGTTGAACCAACTAAGATGGGGAAGAAACAGTGAAGGCAACTTCAACCTCAAAGAAGCCAAAAGAATTTCCATTGGGCTTGAATTTCCAAACCCTCATAAGATATGGAAGGACCTATGGTAGAACCCACATTGGATGAAAATCAAACTATTCATATGGTTGGTGCAACATAAAAAAAATCTGACTTGGGAAAATCTTAGAAAAAGAGAGTTAGTTGGTCCGTCTAGATGCAGATTATGTGATCTACAAGAATAAATGATGGATCACCTACACAACCTTTGCACATTCAACTCTACCTTGTGCAATTGCGTAACCTCGATCTTCAAGAAAACTAACAAGGACGAATACAACATCACTGGCACTTTGATGAATTGGAGGAAAGACTTCTCAGAAAATGAAATAGTCAACAAAGCCTGGACTCTGGTACCAAGTTTTTTGATCTGGGATGTATGGAAAGAATGCAACAATAGGATTTTCAAGAACAAAACTGGCTCAACCCAAAGCATCATAGCTCATATTTTAAGACAACTCAAAGAAACTGTGAGCACCCTTCTAAAGTAACCCCCCAAGAACCCTCCTCTAAACCAGGATGCTCATATTCTTTTGCATCTGGGTCTCTAGTCGCCTGTCCCCCAGGGCATAAGCAATATTGTGAGACATACAACAACAGGGAAGGACTTCTGGCAAGTTTGCCCTCATCGATTTTTGAAATTTAATATAGATAGAGCCTTCAAGGGAAACCCTAGGGCTGTTGGTTATGGAGGAGTCATAAGATATGAGCAGGGAAACATAAAAGTCATCTTTCATAGTCATCTGAGGAATGCCACTAATAATATGGTGGAACTCATGGCCTTAGAGAAATGCCTAGAAATATTGATTGAATCCAATTTACACAGTACCATCATAGAGGCAGACTCCGAATTGACAACTAATTCGGTAAAGATAGGCAACGACACAGCACTAGAAAAAGTATCAAATCACTAGTGGATATTACAATTCTATCAGTGTATACAGTCCCACCTAATAGACCTAAGAACACTCAGATTTGTTCATGTGTGCAGACCAGCCAACAGGTTAGTAGATCGTCTGGTGAATGAGGGAGTGCTTTGTACAGCTTTTTCCGTAGGAATAGTTTATTCACCAGAGACTTAGATTGGTACAAAGTCCCTAACATGTCCCATAAAGCCTTTACTGTAGCTTCCCCTGATACATTGAACAAAACTGAATCTGAGATACAGAATCGTATTGTGCTCTTTGCCTTCCGATCCAACTTCTTCCATTCTTCATCAGACACTCTTGTTCATTTAGTACCCGGATCTACTACGATCCATTAATCTTTATCCACCAATAGATCCTCCATCTTGAGTTTCCACAACTTAAAACACTCACCATTAAATTTCTCGATCTCTATCTTTCCACTGCTCGCCATCTTCTTTTACTACCAGAATCGATCTCGCAGATCTCCCACTGAACAGGGTCTACCATAGGCTGGAGTAAAACCCCTTAGCAACAAAGGCATCCCCTTTAATCCAAAACAACTCTGATACCAAATGTAGGTCTTAACCTTGTACAAAAATTACCTGCACACGAATTCTAAAACACAGAAAATAAACAATGCAAGAGAATAACACATAAAACACATATACATAGATATTTTCCCCTGGATCCCAAAACCGAGACGACCAACTTGATTTTTCATTATGTTCCTTTCAATGTTACAATACATATTTATACATGGCGAAGCATACAATACCATGGACCGAAAACCATCACGTCCAAAACCATGGACCAAAAACTATTGCATCCAAAACCATGTGCAAAAAACAGGCACAAAACCATAAGTAGGTCTGCCCAACCTAACATATGGTCCAAAACAAATATTTTCTACGGCGCTGCCCCGAACCCCATAGAGTGGGGTTACCTATACCCCTCAAACTCCCTGTAACACCCCTCGCTATGGAATCGACACAATCAAGGGGGGGCTCTGGCCCCCCTCTAACCCCCTGGTTAACTACGTGGGCTCGTCATGGAAAGAATATAACATAGCCCAACAGAGATAGATATCAACTAATCTAGATGTATCAGGATTCGTAATATGATTGATGACTTCAATGGCCTCATTGATAGGGATATTAGTGTAGAGGGAGACCACATGAAAACTCACAAGCTTGTCAATGGATCAAGTTTAATACCCTTTAACTCATTAACAAATGATGCAAAGTCGTTGACAAAGGATTTTGTACAACCAACAAGGGTCTTAAGCTTTAGGGACAAATATTTAACAAGAAGATAGGTAAACCCTCCTATCGTGTTGAGAATGGGTATTAGAGGAGCCCCTTCCTTATGAATATTTGGAAGGCCATAGATTATGGGGGTAAGAGGGCTACTTTCAACAAGTTTTTGACTAAAAGAGTTGACCAAGCTACTGGATTTTATCGCAAGAGACACACTTTTGGAAATATTCTTCAAAGGATCCCTATTAAGTTTCCTATAGCTCCTGCTATTACGAAGGTGGTACAACATATTCCTTTGGTAATCCTCTTTATCAAGAATAACTATAGCACCACCCTTGTCGGCTTTGAGAACAACAACATCCTTGTTAATAGGGTCTTGACTCCTTTTATTATTTTTTTACCTCACTCCATGTTTGAGCTTTGACTTTGAAACTTTGATTCTTTTGATTCTATTTATTTAACTATATTTCGAACCACAACCTATTACTATATTTTATTTAATATAATTTGATCATAATAATTAATGCTATAAATTAAAAAATATTATTCATAAACTAGTTGTTTATTATAGCAATTAACTGAACTAAGTGTCTCTACATTTCTCTCTTTTTAAGATGGTGCCATGATCTGCCTCTTCATCTTGTCTTGGTGATGAACCACACTAGATGGTTCGAAACACGTTGGCAAAAATTCTCCTATGTGATTTCTACTAAAATCTTTTTCTTAATTCAATATGGATCACAAAAGCATGAATTCAGAAATTATAAATTGTAGAAATGTAATTAACCCAAAACACATTTAAACAAAAATTATATTTATTTATAATAATATAATATAAATATATTTATTATATTTAATAATATTATATAAAATAAATATAATTAAAATTCATTATAAAACTGTAATAAATAATATTAAAATTAAATAAAAATAATAAAAATAAACTAATAATTTTAACGATAACTATAAAATAAAATAAAATTATTTTTAATTGAATTTAGGCTTTTGTGATCCATATTATGAAAAGTAAGGCACTTTGGTAAAGATCACATCATCAAGGTTTTGTGATGTGTCTTAAAATTAATTAAAATTTTTTAGTTTGAATTATATGTTAATAAAATTGTTATTATTGTAGTAATTTATTATAATAATGAATAAATAATATAATTGTTTAAATATTCATCTTTAATAAAATAATATTAATACACATTACAGTTTAAATATTAAATATTAATCAATAAATTTTATTGATAAAATATAAAAGTGGATAAATTATGATAATAAAATTTAATGTTTACCATTAAATGTTAATATGAAAGTTTAAAATTAGTATTAATAAACCCAAGTGATTTTCAATATTATAAATCCAATGACTTAACATTATAAATTGGAAATATTTTTAATATTGTTAAACACATTAATATCCATAAACATATTAAACACATCAATAAATAAAGCTTAATATTTTTTTTGTCATTCAAAATGGCTTTCTTTAGATTGTCAAAATATCATAGTGTACAAAAATGCTCTCAACAAACCCCACTCCCTCATTCCGACTAGAATTTTTGAGATTGGGGGTTGGAGGATACCAGCATAAACAATTTTCATACATTATTTCCGGAGGGCCTTGTAGCCATAGCATACTATGAGTAACACAAAAAAAGACATGAGTTGATAGCAGCATATCAAGGAGGGGGATGAGGGGGCATTACAGGGGGAGCTGGAAAGTAACCAACACGATCATGAATGTGGAAGTCAATGTGTTCTACCTGTGCCTCCAAGTTGTAGAGGTGGTCGTTAGTGCATCGTTGAGTATGCCGAAGGTTGTCCAATTGCTCCAGAATGGCATTTTGATTGTATTGAATATCAGTAAGATAGGCTAAAATTTCATTGTGGTATTCATACATGTGATCTCTTAGAATGTTAATGTCAATGTGTATGTGCCTCAACTGCTCGATGATAGATTCCATAGAGGTGGGAGCCACTAGGCATCCTGGCGAACTAGCTGGAGAAATAGGCTCTGCGTCTTCTATTTCCTGGCCAGATGAGGTGGCTGAGGATGAGTGGTTTCCCTGCTCAGGACACCCAGCCTAGGCTTTCTGGCCCACCCATGACGAGGAAGACTCCGTTGTTGTGGCATCTTGCTAGTCACGGTAGTTGACGGCTCACAACAGGGGGAGGCACAAAGATATATTAAGAATACCTACACAAAAGACAAAAAGAAACAAACCCACGTTCCCATTTATCTGAGTAGGGATGAAACACCAGACTGACACCCCTAACAAAAATGCAAGATGGGCACACATTTACCCAGATCAGTTAATAGAGTAGAGTAATTCCCAAAATCCACCCCAGTTCTTCACAGAAACAAAATCCATAATTTTGAGTGTTGACTGAGAGACTGAATTTATCGTCAGGCCAAAAGGGAGACCTTAACCCAGAGCAAAAAATACCAAAATACAAACATACACCCATGCACCTGAGAAGACCACCAAGGGTCCTCACAAGCGGGAATGGAACTAGAAAGTGTCAAAGGATTGAAAAGGACTTGGAACCGACTTAATTGAGGGAGCGGTAGCAATCCACAACTGACTGAGTTATTGGGTCCCAAGGGAAGACTAGGGGACATATTCCAATCCACACCAAGCAACAACAAACGTCATTTTCCCTCCTCACCCAAGGCCGAAATCCCACTAAGGCACCATAGAAGTAGACTCAGACACTTCTAATTTCCTTACTACCCAAATTCATTGCGCAAATTTGCCAAACTATAACAAATCACTTGTCACGTTTCACATTTATCTGTAGAGCTCATGAGGGAGATCGTCTCACGAGAGGAGTAAATGTTGGAACGTTCCATCGAGAAGAAGTGAATACTCGCAATGAGGAGGAGCCGGCCTGGATGGCCTTTCACACGCCACTTGTACATCTGCATATGCACCCGTATCAATGGAAATAATGGTTAATATTAAAGTTAAAGTTTAGTATTAGTATTAAAATCAATAAAAAATAATTTTGATAAAAACGAATAAAAGTTGATATTAATGATAAAATTAAATTTGTAATATTTAAGGTTAACATTAAATACTAAGATAAATATTGATATTATTAACCAAATGGCTTATTAATATTATAAAACCTTTCTGATTAATATTATAAACGTAAGGAGTGAAATTAGGTGATGAAGGTCCGAGGAAGACAGGAAGCAGAACGAGGGTTTTGAACAGGGAGCGATGGGTGGGGGCTGGTTTGAATCGATTCAACAAACCAATGGAGGCATAAATGGTGAAGATAAGCACAAAAAAGCCAGAAAGCATCAAATCTCATGAACAGGAAGAGAATCACGAGGAAGTCAGAATAGAGAAGAGAATAGGAGACAGTAGTTAGAGAACTGAGCATAAGACTGTGACAAGACTCTGTAAACCTAGGTCAACTATTAAACCTAGGTTGTCTTAAATGATCCAGTGTTACAGGTGCACAGGGATCACATGGCGACATACACAGTTATACGAAAATTTATGGGAATATGGCCAACAGAGAAGGTTTTGCACACATGGATAAGAAACCACTGGAAACCAAAGGGAGAAATAAACCTTCATCTTGGGTCCAAGGGTTTCTTCATAGTAGTTTTCACAAACCTAGAGGATAAATATAGAGTGTTCGAAGGAGGACCATATTTCTATGTTGCTACAGGCCTCTACATGTGACCATGGGTGATGAATTTTGTCCCGAAGTGAGAAAGATTCACATCGGTACCCGTATGGATAAAGCTCTACTCCCTACCTTTAGATTATTGGTTGCTAGAATCCTTAAAAGCCATAGGCAATAACTTAGGTCATTTTTTAAAAATATCAGACGTGACTCTGCAAGGTAAATATACCTCCTTCACTCGAATATGTGTAGAAATGGACCTATCAGGATCACTTTTGGATGAAATCATTCTAGAAGTATATGATGAAAAATGTTGTGGGCGGTGGACTATGAACATATCCCATTCAGATGCCCTAGATGTCATAAACACAGGCACCTCTTTAGAGACTGCCCACTCAACAAACTAGAGCACAATATGAAAGCCAACACAAGCAAAGATCTTGAAGGCTTTACCAAGGTGGGAGGCAAAGGGAAAGGAGGAAAAAAGTACCAAAAGGAAACTAATGAGGATAAGCAACCAAGTCATAACAGTTTCAAGACTTTAGGAGAAGAAGGTGGGAAAAAAGGAACGGACTAGGCATCGGAGGATAATCCTGCAGAGAAGGAAAAAGATGATAGCATGGAGGACATACATGAGAACAATAAACTAAAGGAGGATCTGTCAAGCACTATGGAACTTGGCAGGGACCATGAGATGAACCCAAGTGAAGTTGGCATGGAGGACCACAACTACAAGAGATTCTTGAGAGGGAGAATCTTGATCTAAAAGAAGTTCCTAGAGCAGGGAACCACCAAAGGTGTTGATTCTCTACCACAAGAGAAGTTTGATAAAGTGCAACAACTCTTCATCTGGAGATCTCAAGTAAAGGGTTCTGGAGTCAAAAGGAACCATGATAGCTAGGAAAATAGAGGGGTAAAACCAATGGAGGTAACATCAGGACACTGTTCCAAGAACCTAGGCAGGAAAAGAGGAAGGAAGAAACAGAATGCGCTGCTAACAGAGTGTGGGAAACTCATGATTAACTCAGGCAAGATGAAAGATCTTACTAGTTACTCATTTACAAACCTTTCATAATGAAGCTCACAACCTGGAACATTAGGGGTTTAGGAAGTAAAAGAAAACAAAGAAATCTCAACAATAGAATAAAAGAAGAAACACGAGATATCGTGTTTATACAGTAAACAAAATGTTCAATAGAAAAAATCAGAGAGATACATAGAAAATGGCTTATTAAGTATGAGTATCTAGAAGTTAAAGAAAACAACACAGCAGGAGGGATTCTCACTCTTTGGAATCCTAAGAAATTTGGAATCCTAGATGCAACTACGTTTCGATGGTTATCCAACATTTGGGTGACAAGGAACTCTATATGATCACAAATGTCTATGGTCCTCAAAAACTTGAAGACAAACTTAGGCTTCTCACCTCATTGGAGGAGCTGAGGGAGAGACATCCTATTATGCCCTAGATTCTGGGAGGGGAATTTAATAGGATCATATCTCTTACAAAATAAAAAAGGGGGGACCAGAATACTAGGCAGAGACTCCATTTACTTCTAGAACTTCCTAAACGACATGAGGCTAGTGGATACGGAGACAATAAATGGCACCTTCACCTAGAACAATAAGAGGGGTGGGGCTTCTCAAGTTGCCTCTAAACTAGACAGATTCATAATCTTGGAGGACGTCTTTCTCATTGGCCTTGACTTGACTACTTTAATCCTTCCTTTCGAAGGCTCAAAACACTGGCCTATCTAGTTTGAAGCTTATTTTATAGGCACTCCGAGGAGCAAACCTTTCAGGTTTGAAAATGTTTTGCTCACTCACCCTGACTTCATCACTAATATTGGAAAATGGTGGCTAGAAGACATGGCCGTTCAAGGCACAAAGATGTTCCCTCTATAACAGAGACTGAAACACATCAAACTTAGGCTTAAAGAGTGGAACAAAAATGAGTTTGACAATATTTTCAAAGTGAAAAGAGAATTAGAACAAAAATTATAGGGAATTAACCAAATCCTCATCATAGATAGCTTTACCGAGGAAAGGAAAATGAAATTTGACTCTCTTCAACAGGAATTGGAAAACATATGCCAGCAAGAGGAGATCTTCTGGAGATAAAAATCGAGAGTGCAATGGATTAAAGAAGGGGGAATAAATACAATTTTTTTTCACAGCTCAACCATGGATGATAGGGAACATAATAGGATTGTAAAACTCAGAGATACTCAAGGGAAAGAGCTAAGTACCCAAAAAAATGGGAATCTGCTCTAGTACAACATTTTCAAAGCATAGCAGAGGAGCCTCTCTTAGATAAATCACAATTTACCGACAACTTCACACACTACATTCCAAAACTAGTAACCGGGGAAGTCAATTACAATCTCAACAAGCTAGTGACTGAAGAGGAGGTCAATGAAGTCATCAAAGGGATGCAAAATGGGAAAGATCCAGGCCCTGATGGGTTCAATGTAGACTTCTTCAAAACATGTTGGGAAATAGTCAAACATGATATCCTTGATGTTGTGGAGGACTCAAGAAAATCTAAAATAGTTTTGAGGGCGGTCAATGCATCTTTCATAGCCTTAATTCTAAAGCAGGAAAAAGCTATGACACCAGATAGATTCGGACCCATAAATTTATGCAATGTGGTGTACAAAATTATTTCTAAAGTAATCGCAAATCGACTCAAGCCCCTTCTTCCAACTCTTGTGTCAGAGGAGCAAACTGGAAATGTGGAAGGAAGGAAAATTCTCAATAACATCGTTCAAGCACACAAGGTGGTTCATTCTCTCAAGAGCAATAAGCAAGTGGGTATGATTGTAAAGCTTGAGCTAGTGAAATATTATGATAAGCTAAGATGGTCGTACATCATGGAAGTACTAAAATCATATGGCTTCGACCACAACTGGATAAGATGGGTAATGACCCTTGTTACCATAGTTAGTTTCTCAATCCTACTTAATGGCTCTCCATTCAGAACATTTAGGCCTTCAAGAGGCCTTAGACAAGGAGATCCACTCTCCCCCTTCCTCTTTATTCTCATGATGGAAGGATTAGGCAAAGCGACCAGATCCTCCAATGCAGAAGGAAGAATCCAAGGTTTCAAACTAACCCCGAATGGGGACACCTTGACTCATCAACAATTTGTGGATGACACTATGCTACAGGGTACATCCATGGTCAAGGAAGGTAAAGCTTTCAAACAAATCCTAAATGATTTTTCTATGGCTGCTGGTATAGAGGTAAGCCTCACAAAATAAAAAAATTTCTTTTTTAATACTGACATTGCTATTCAGAGAAATCTCTCCAGAATTACTGGCTTTCAAAGAGATCAACTACCCTCCAAATATCTTGGTATACCTCTCACCGACAAACCTCTGAGTAAGGAAGTTTGGGAACCAGTGACTAATAAACTATAGGACAAAATCAGAAAATGGACAATCAGATCTTTGAATTTAGGAGGACGGCTAGTGCTTACAAATGTTGTCCTTCAAACCATCCCCTCTTCATGTTTTCAGATCTTCCTTCCCAAAAAGGATTTTTACAACACATTAAGAACATCCAAAGAGATTTTCTTTGGGGCAAAGGGGAAGAGAAAAAGAAATGGGCTCTAGTAGCTTTGGAAAAGCTCTGCAAACCCAAGACCCATGGAGGTTTTGGAATTCATGACCCAGAAACCCTAAGCAAAGTCATGGGGGAAAAAATTTAGTCCAGATGGCTAGAGGAAATGAGAACCCCTTGGGCCAAGCTATGGAAACAAAAGTATGCAATTAACAAGCAAGAAAGGGATCATATTCGAATGACAGGGCTCATCAAGGGCTCCGACATTTGGAACAATGCTTGGGAGAATAGAGCCATTGTTTAGAAGCATAGTTTCTGGGAGATCAGAAATGGAAACCTAGCCTGGTTTTGGGAGGATAACTGGCAGTAGGAGCCTAACCCATGTAGAGAGGAACTAGACATTCTCAAGAATGACACTAACAATAAAGGGCTGCTAAGGGTAAGTGACTTTTGGGATTAGACAAGGGACAAGGGCAAATGGAGAACATGGAAGGACCTAGTATAAAGTGAAGGGACCCCTTTGAAGGTCTAGGTAGACACTCTTGCAGTGATCCTGGAATAGAGAAGGATTTTGACTTCAACATTGTTAGACCAACTAAGATGGGGAAGAAACAATGAAGGCAACTTCAACCTCAGAGAATCCAAAAGAACTGCCATTGGGCTTGACTTTCCAAACCCTGATAAGATATGGAAGGACCTATGGCAGAACCCACACTGGATGAAAATCAAACTCTTCATATGGTTGGTGCAACATAAAACAATTCTCACTTGGGAAAATCTTAGAAAAAGAGATTTATCTGGTCCATATAGATGTCAGTTCTGTGATCTACAAGAAGAAACGATGGATCACCTACTCAATCTCTACACATTCACCTCTACTTTGTGGAATTGGGTAGCCCCAATCTTCAGAAAAACTAACAAGGACGAATACAACATCGCTGGCACTTTGACGAATTATAGGAAAGACTTATTAGAAAATGAAATAGTCAACAAAGCTTGGACTCTGGTACCAAGTTTTTTGTTCTTGGATTTATGGAAAGAATGCAAGAATATGATTTTAGAGAACAAAACAGGCTTAACCCAGAGCATCATAGCTCATATTTTAAGAGAGCTCAAAGAAACTGTGAACACACTTCTAAAGCAACCCCCCGAGAACCCTCCCCTAAACCAGGATGGTCATATTCATTTGCATTTGGGTCTCCAGTCACCTGTCCCCCAGGGTATAAGCAAGATACTAAGACATACAACAGTAGGGAAGGACTTCTGGCAACCGCCCCCTCATGGATTTTTGAAATTTAATATCGATGGAGCCTCCAAGGGAAACCCTGGGGCTGCTAGTTATGGAGGAGTCATAAGAGATGAGCAGGGAAACATAAAAGTCATCTTTCATAGTCATTTGGGGAATGCCACTAATAATATGGCAGAACTCATGGCCTTAGAGCAATGCCTAGAAATCTTGATTGAATCCAATTTACACAATACTGTCATAGAGGCAGACTCTGAATTGACAATTAATTCGGTAAAGATAGGCGATGACATAGCACGAGAAAAAGTATCAAATCACTGGCGGTTATTACAATTTTATCAATGTATACAGTCCCACCTGATAGCCCTAAGAACACTCAGATTTGTTCATGTGTGCAGAACATCCAACAAGTTAGCAGATCGTCTAGCAAATGAGGGAGTCCTTTGTACAAGAGATAACAGAAGCTATGCGTGGGAGTAAACACCCTCAGGGAATCTGCACGAGGACTATCATAGACAAGCGATCGCAGACAGGGAATATTTTCAATTTATGAAAGATAAGCAGTAAATAGACCAATGGAGACAGTAGAAATTGAACCAATAATAGGGAAGAAGCAAGGGGTAAATAATGGGTAGGTTGAAAAGCAGCCGAAATTGATGGTAGTGAGCATCTGCATCCTACGGATTTTGGGTAGATAGCTGCACGAAGGATATCCCATAAAATGGACTCGAAAAACTATAGAGCAGCAGTTTAGGCCACCCATCGGGTCCGATATGAAAAATAGAGAGTGTGCATGTTACTGGCCTGAAATCAACTCTGTACCATTGGATCTTTGAAGGCTGGATCGCACCGTAGTCGGGTCATAAAGCTGATCAAGGGCTATTCCACAAAATGGACCCGAAAATTTATAGAAAGATGGTTTTAGTTTCTCATCGGGTCTGAAAGGTAATTAAGGAGTGGGCAAGTGGGTTCATCCAAAATCAGTTATAGACCGTCGAATCTTCGAGGGCCAGATGGCTCGATCATCGGGTTGCCAAGTCAACCACAAGTTAAGGCTCATTTTTGTGGGCCATAGGTTATGTGGTTATGTGGGCCCTCATCATTAAGGGCTGTCGAGTTCTTTGCTTCTTGAGAATCACGACGTTAGGAAGGAAGGTAGGTTTTCTAGAGCGAAGCTTTGATAATGAGGATTTTGTTAGTGGTTTAAGCATAAATTCTTTTGTAGTTTTGTTTGAGTCAGGTACGGAGTTGTGTTAACCTAACTGTCTGCTGAGTGCTCACAAAGCTAGTGTGGCTATTCTTGGCTCTATTTATAAAGTGTACATTATGTATTTTTTTCGTGATTAATGGAAGGCTCCACTCTTAATAGATCAAAAAAATATATATTATAAACGTAAGCGATTATTAATATTATAAACCCAAGGGATTAATAAACCCACATAATTTGTATTATAAACCTAAGAGATTTATATTAAACCCTAGGATAAATATTATAAACCGCATCAATAATATTATACCACATGAATATGAACCCTTATATTAATAAACCCAAGGGATTGATATTTTAAAACCAAGGCGCTAATAAACCCAAGGGATTAATACTAAAAACTCAAGGAAATAATATTAAACCTAAGGGATTAATATGGTAAAGCCAAGGTATATAAACTGAAAGATAAATATTATAAACCCTAAAAAAATATGGTTGATCATGGTTGATTTTCATATTGAGACAATCTATGTCACAATTCGACGTTGGACCATGGTTGTCCATGATTAATTTTCATATTGAGAGAAACTTTGTCACAATGCAACATTTGACCATGGTTGACCATGCTAGACCATGGTTGATTTCATATTGAGACAATCTTTGTCACAATGTGACATTGGACCATGCTTGACCATGATTGACGATGGTTGACGATGGTTGACAATGGTTGACCATGATTAATTTTCAGATTGAGACAATCTTTGTCATAATGTGACATTGGACCATGGTGGACCATGGTTGAGCATGATTATAAACCCAAGGGATTTATATTAAACCCTAGGATTAATATTACAAACCTAGTGGATTAATATTAAATCCCCAAGGTATTAAACTCAAGGGAATAATATTAAACCAAGGGATTAATATTATAAACCCAAGGTATATAAAATTTAAGATAAATATTAGAAGCCCTTAAATAAACATTGTTTACCATGGTTGACCATGGTTGATTTTCATATTGAGATAATGCTTGTCATAATGCGATGTTGGAACATGGTTGACCATGATTTATTTTTTATATTGAGACAATCTTTGTCATAATGTGATGTTGAACCAAGTTGACAATGATTGATTTCATATTGAGACAATATTTGTCACAATGTGACATTGGACCATTGTTGTCCGTGATTGACCAAAGTTGACCATGATTGATTATCATATCGAGAAAATCCTATGATAAACACTAAGATAAATATTATAAACCAATGTATACAAACCCTATGATAAATATTATAAATGCTAAAATAAACATGGTTTACCATGGTTGACCATGGTTGATTTAATATTGGGACAATGTTTGTGGCAATATTACGTTGTGCCATGGTTGACCATGATTGATTTTCATATTGAGACAATCTTTGTCACAATGCGACGTTGGACCATGGTTAACCATGCTTGACCATGGTAGACCATGGCTGAACATTGATGACCAAGGTTGATTTTCATATTGAGACAATCTTTGTCATAATGCAACGTTGGACCATTGTTCACCATGATTGATATTGATATCAATAAAATATTCGTCACAATGCGACATTGGACCATGGTTGACCATGGTGGATTTTCATATTGAGGCAATCTTTGTCATAATGCGACATTGGACATGGTTAACTACCATTGATTTTCATATGGAGAAAATCCTAGGATAAACACTAAGATAAATATTATAAACCAATGTATATAAACCCTATGATAAATATATTAAATTCTAAAATAAACATGGTTGACCATGGTTGATTCACAAATTGAGAGAATCTTTGTCATAATTTGACGTTGGACCATGATTTATTTTCATATTGAGACAATCTTTGTCACCATGCGACGTTGAACCATGGTAAACCATGGTCGACCATGATTGACCATGGTTGATTTTCAAATTGAGACAATCTTTCTCACAATGTCAACTTAGACCATGGTTGACCACAATTGATCATGGTTGAACATGGTTGACGATCGCTGATCATGGTTGATTTTCATATTGACACAATCTTTGTCATAATATGGATGACCATGGTTAAAAATGATTATAAACCCAAGGGATTTATATTAAACCCTATGAATAATATTATACCTTAGGAATATGAACCCTTGGATTAATAAACCCAAGGGAATAATAAACCCAAGGGATTATAAACCCAAGGGAATAATATTAAACCCAAGGGATTAATATTATAAACCCAAGGTATATAAACCTTACAATAAATATCATAAATCCTAAAATAAACAGGTTCACCATGTTTTATTTCCTTATTGAGATAATCTTTTCCACAATACGACGTTAGACCATGGCTGACCATGGTTAGCCATGATTCATTTTCATATAAAGACAATCTTTCTCACAAGGAAACATTGGACCATGGTTGATTTTCATATTGAGACAATCTTTGTCACAATACCACATTGGAGCATGGTTGACCATGGCTATCATAATGAAATGATGGACCATGAGACAATCCTTTTCACAATAATACCATGGTTGACCATAATTAATTTTCATATTCAGATAGTCTTTATCACAATGATACATTGGACCATGGTTGACCATGGCTGATTTTCATATTAAGATAATCTTTGTCACAATGTGTTGTTGGAACATGGTTGACCATGATTGATTTCCATATTGAGAAAATTTTTGCCACAAATGGAAAGGATTAGTATTATAAACCGAAAGGTTATAAACCCTAAGATAAATATTATAGATGATAACATATACATTAAATCGTGACATTAGTATTATAAAACTCAATATAAATATTATAAATCCAATGGATTAATATTAAAACCCCAAGGTGGGGAGTTTGGAGCATGAGGGGTAATAGTAAACCTTGAAGAAAAGACAAAAATAAAGTTTTCATGGGGACTAGACATCACCACAAACAATCAAGTTGAAGCTCTCTCTCTTTGGAAAGGTTTGAATATTAGTGTGGCTAACGGTATAAAAAACTTGATGATCATTGGTGATTCTATGATGGTAATTCAAAACATTTGAAGCTCTCTGAGAATGAGAGTCACCTCGATGTTGAAGCCTCTTCAATCATTACCAAGCTAAATTATTTATTAAAAAAGTTTTAAAATGTTAAAATGTTCCAGGTGCTGCGGGCTAACAACTAGATGGTGAATGCGCTAGCCAACGTCGGGGTGGCCTTGGAGCAAGGATCCTTAACTATCAATCATTATATTAAAATATGTAACATTCCATGATTCATATTAATTTCTATAGGCCGATTCTATTTAGAAGGGGTACAGTTCTGCAACACATCAAATTGGCAAATATTAATGTTAGATCCTTGATGGCCCTCTACAATGCATTGGGAGCTGGGGTGGTTGGTAAGGAGTTACGGAATAGGTGTGGTAGATGTAAATCGAAGGTCATGTGCGTTGATAGGTGGAAAATATGCCCTTGGTTATTGAACTGGTGTTTTAATATATTTCCATTCGTGGGATGGGTAGGTACCATAAAAATTCACTTAATGCTAGTTTTAGTAGTGGAGGCGATGGCAGGTAGCTACTACACCATGATGCTGAATCATGTAGCATTTACGAAGGATAAGATGGGAATGAATGCCAAAATTACATGGCCATTATTTATAGTAGCTAGCTTTCAATGGTAAACCAAAGGATTTTGTTAATATAGGGTAGAATCGCCACAAAGATGGATTCTTCAAGCAATGGAAGTGGTGGCGGAATAGGGCCAGGACACTCTAGGAATATAGAAGGTTTAGTTAATAGTTCATGCAAGCAGGTGGTAAAAAGAATTATTAATGAGATCAATGAGAACACGACATTTTTGTATGTCCAGTTGTCAAGACTCTACAAAGACATGGAACTACTGAAAAAGAATATGGAGGGCCTGTGAATTGACATTATGACACTACAAGAAAAGGTGGAGAAGATTGAAATTAAAGTGGAGACTGCAATGGTCGGGGTTTTAAAGTAAGACTTTAGATTTAGGAATAGTTTTTTCCCTAATGATGTCGGTGTTAAGGTCTTTGTTGCTATTCGGGACTCGGAACCTGGAGTCGGCGGTGCTAAAGAATTGGCTAAGACTGTGGAAGAAGCTTCAGGAGAAACTAAACTTGGTAGCAGTGGGTAGTTGTTTCTTTTTGAGTTATATCTATGTTTTGTCAATCTATAGAATATGGCGGGGTTTTTTCGAAATTTTAAAGTATAGGATATGTACAAAGCTCATATGTAAATAAGGATGGTAGGAATAGGGACATTAGTTAGTTTGAAATGATGAATATTTATGAGATATTTCTCTTGAAGATTACATGGGACCTGGCCCTTATCCAAATTATCTAATGGAAATGCTCCTCATTTCTTTAAGAGAAAAATATTATAACCCTAAGGGATTATAAAGAAAAGGGAATAACATCAAACCATGGTTGACCATGATTGACCATGATTGACAATGGGTGATGATGGTTGACCATGGTTGATTTTCACCAAACCAAGGGATTAATATTATAAACCCAAAGGATATAAAACCTAAATTCAATATTATAAACCATAAAATATATATTAAAACCCTAACATTAATATTATAAACCTTAGGATTAATATTATAAAGCGAAGGGATTAATATTAAAACCCCAACACCCTATAAACCAAATGGAATAACATTGACCCACGAGTAATACCCTCCTCCCACATCTACCCAAGAAACTGGCTAGCCGGGGTAAACATGAAACCAGAGGATACTATGATATGATTCAACCTCCTAGGTAACCTTAGGGAAATGGAATCGACAGAAACACAACACATAGACCTACCTTAGGTGCTCAAACCCTGAGTTAACCTAGCATTTAGATGAATGAAAACCAAAGTTTCTCCCATGACAAGGCATGCATGCGACTATCACCCTATAATTGCTCTTATAGGCTTGTCTGCTAGCAACTAAAGACCCAATTTCTCAGTGATATGCCAGAGAGTCTCAGATTTGAACCACTTTTTAAGGCCCAGAGCCCAGATCACTACCCAAAATTGAACCATCTCTTCAAATAAGTAAAATAACATGGAAATGACAGTACTAAGGAAAATACTTGTTGAAGACCTTGACTAGACCTCTACTAGCCATGACATGCATTTTTTCAAACAATTAATAAATATGCAACCCACAAGTGTAAATAATAGATCTGAGCATATGGGTCTCATAGTTATATGAGATTCTCTATCAAGCATTATCTCCTTATCACATTAGCTTCCATTTCATCCATTAGGTCATAAATACATTGATCATTCAATAGCAAGTAAGAACACGAGGAGAGCCATTAATGGCTACTGTCATAAAACATGTAACTAACCAACATAATAGGGACAAAAATACTAATGAAATCATAGCCATATAAACCACATATAATCCATCATAATACTTATCGAAATATAAAGAGAAATAATCTTTCATTAATGATGAAAAATCCAAACTCAAGATGGGACTTCCATGTTCCACCCGACTATATAATTGTTGAGCCATATCTCTCTTCATCCATTCAACCCCATGCCATATTCCAAGCATGAATGTGGGATCTCATAGAACACATCGATCAAAACTCATTCAGGGATTCCACGGGCCATCTACCTCGACCCATCAAACAATGATTCCACCTCACAGTCGGACATCACAAAACCATAACCAGATTGGTCTCTATCCTAGCCATTCATGATTTCAGAGCATTTGTTCAACTCGACTACAACACTAGTAACTCAACCCACAATGTTTACCGGGCTCTAGAGCATTTGTCCAACCAAGGCTACGGGACTAGTAACTCAACCCAACAAGGGCTCTAGAGTGTTTGTCAAACCAAGGATCTAGGACTAGTAACTCAATCCATCAAGGGCTCCAGAGCGTTTGTAAAACCAAGGCTACGAGACTAGTAACTCAACCCAAGATGGTCCAGGGCTCCAAAGAATTTGTCCAACTAAGGCTACAGGACTAATAACTCAACCCAAGCAAAGGAAACATAAGAACCAACCAAAAACACAACAAGGAAATAAAACCATAATCACCATGGATATCCTGGAAATGGAAAGACTAGGTAATCTACTGTCAATCCAAGCAATCCTTTATGCCAATGATAGATCACAACCAAAAATCAACATGCATATGTCATGCATGCCAAAACTAGTGAAGGAAACATACATGCAACTCGATATCTGCAAGAAAATCAGATGTGTTTGTTGATCCTGATTCCCTCTTTCACTTTCCTCCTCTTCCTTTGCCTTCTTGCTCCAAGAATCCAAGTATGCCACACCCTCCAAGAGTGGGCCAAGAAAACTATAAGTCTCCAAAAATCTGAGATAGAGAATAACGAAAGGGAGCTCCAACACTAAACTAACCAAGTCTTGCCCACTGATCCTTAAAAGCCTTTTTATTCATGAGGCCTCTATTTTCTTCATTTTTCATTATTTTCCTTCATTTTCCTCCTCACATGAAACTTGTGACATTTCACCTTCCTTTTCTCATAATTTCCATTATTTTCATAAATAAAATGCCAATAAATTCCTCATGCCTTTCCAAAACCTTAGTCTTTGCCTTTCCCAATTTCCTTTGCCATAATAAACTAAATCAACACACACTAGGATGCTTTCCCCACCATTCAACTTGAAATACGGGTCCCATCATCGTGGCCTTATATATATTTATACATGGAATTTTCACCAGGGCTATTACAGAACCCTCCCCCTTGGGGGAACACCATCCTTAGTGTTCAATGACACCTATAACCAACAAGACTGCTGAAAACAAAACATACTAACCATGGAGGTTTATAACATAGCTCATTGTAGTATTTATAATTACCACTCATTGAACATGACAAACATATCGTTTACTAGATATTTATAAATCAACTCATTACAGTATTTACAATAACCACATATACACATACACATTTTCTTCAACCAACAAATAACCATACTGTCTATGGAGATTTATAAATCTATCTAGATACAATATTTACAATAATATATGCATATACACATTTTCTCAATCAACAAATAAAAAGATATGATGCCTGAATCCACAACAACGGAATCCAGAGGCTCACACCTCCACCCTTGAAGAAATACCAGGATTCACCTCCTTTCTAGGAAGTCCAAAATCCACTGCAAAATCAAATGTGCATCCAATGTCCAACGCTATAATCCTGCACCACTTGAATTCTCGGTGAACAGTTATTGGTTCATTGTTCTAGGGCACATTCCTAATGTGCATCTGATTCCATTTGGCAATTCTAATAACCAAAAAAAAGAAAAATCCATCCCTCACTTTCCCTTCTCTTCTACATAGTCCCTTCGGCAATCTAATCACCCCTTTCCGTGCAGTCACACACCTTCCAAGTTTCGCTGGCACCCCCATCCTGGGTAATCCATCTCTTTACAAACCTTCCTCGCATGGGAAGATACAAAAATCAAGGCGTATCCCTGCCTCAAAATCATCATACTAGCCATAACATGATCATGGAAATCAATGGACACTATTGGGTACTAGTGTCTGACAATGTCCCTATTCTTGAAGTGCCTTACTAGCATATTGTTGCATTTTCCATTTCCTTTTGTTGTTGCAAATTCTTGTAGTCGATTTCAATCACCCAGCCGATCATGTTCATGCATTCCTATACCAAGCACATAACTTCTGTTATGTTTAAAATAAATTGACGTAACATCAAATCATACCTCTTTGGTGGTTTTCGATAAGGTATATTTGCACTTATGTTTGCTTCCTATTACAACAAGTCAAACTAGCATATTTGACCAAATCATCATGATTAAACGTATCAGATCAGGTTAGCTCCAAACATAACCATCATAGATCAAAATCATAAATCACATGTAACCATCGTAAACCAGAATCATAGATCAAATGTAATCATCATAAACCAGAATCATAAATCACATGCATAATAAAACTGAAATAAAATACTAATACTTATCCTTTAATCAAGAATTAGCTTCTACCTTTGTCTTTATTCTGTATGCACTCTAGATCAGTTTCTACACCTGAGAAACACCTAGTTCCTTATCCTCAACCAAGTGCACATGTACATAGTGTGCATCACACACATGCTCCCACACATGACATACAACTCCATGCAATACATGCACCTACACCTAACATACAACACATACACCTACACCCACCGTATACAATATAATACATATGCCTACATCCAGTGCACAACATAATACATACACCAAAACCTGGCGTACAAAACAACACAATACATCTATACTAGATGTACAACACCACACAATACATGTACCTACACAATGCACACATCTAGTACCACATGTCATCAACACAACATGTATGACATGCACACAATACCACACATGCACCAATACCATATGTACAACATGTACATAGTACAACCTATGCACTGCACCACCTGCACAATGTGTGCACAACATCACATGTACATGATGCCACCTGCACAATGTGTACACAATTCCACATGTAAACTACACCACTTGTACAACTTGTACTAATACCACATGTATGTAGTACCACATGCATGACATGTACATGACATAACATGTACACAATGGCACTTGTACAACATGTACACAACACCACATGCACACAACACCACTTGCACAATCATGCACACCACATCATATGTAGATAGCACTAAATGTACAACATGCACACAACACCACTTGTATAACCATGCACACCGCACCATATGTACATAGCAGCAAATGTACAACATGCACACAACACCACTTGCACAACCATGCACACCGCACCAAATGTACAACATGCACACAACACCACATGTACATAGCATTGAATATCCAACATATACATGGCATCATCTATACACAACACTGCATATCCAACACATGCATAGCACCATATGCATACAACACTGCATATCCATCATGCACACAGTACAATATGTACACAACACTGTATATCCAACATGTACATAATATCATATATACCCGACACTAAGTATGCAACATTCATACAACACAATCTATACTAACACCCTATACATAACATTTCATAAACAACATGTACACACACTGTATATACATAATATTGCATGCACACAATGCCATATAAGAAACATATACACCATATACAACATATGCATAACAATAGTTCCACACCACCAAACCACACTGTCTCTATCAGGTAACCTTTCTTCTAGTGTCTCTCCGCCACCCATGCTTATCCTAGCATGCCGCAGATCAAACTGCTTTTGTTTCACTGATGTATCCCTTGGTATAACCTTCCCATAACATAGACATAATTTACTCACATACTATCAAATCATAACGACATGATACTGACCTCATATCTTTGTTATGACTACTCTTCCCAATTGATTCCTCATAAGACTAGGAACCTCTTCATGCCATTTGCCTGCGTAAGAAATCGTTCCTCCACAAGAACGATTCCTGATGACCATATTAGAAAATGCCATAGATACATAGAAACATACATAAATATACGTAAACATTAGCATAAAAAAATCATGATCCATGATGACCCTGTCAGATAACACCGTACATACATACAGACATATATGCATATAATCATTAGCATAAAGCAATTATGATCACAACATAAATACTAGATATCAAGGTCGAAGTTAAGAGAACTTCCTTTATTCATGAACAACATTGAGAACCAATGTTCCCAACTTATTCAAGCCATCCAACATCACAGGTCCATTTACTTTACCTTTTATGTTACCTTTTTCCTACCTATCTTGACATCATCCATTTACACCAATGGACCCAACTAGTCGAACTTGTTGTCAAAGTCTTACCTTCTGTTGTGCTTACTCATGCACAAATCTTCATCTAAATCTTATATTACCTTTTGGTTACCACAAATCTCTCCCGAGCTTCATCAACTTTCCTCTTTCCCAAACAATTCCAAAGACTCAAAACATAAAAGGAAAGACAAGAAACAACTAAGAAGAAAACCATGAAAGTCAATAACAATATGACACAACTTTAAAGTGGCAAAGACTTACACCAGACATAGAAAAAACAACAATCAATCTCAACAATTCATAAAAGACCAAAAGCACAAGATTGGCAATAGACACCATGATTCAATCCCCATGGGTTCCCAAGGAAATGTCAACCTGAGCCTTCTTCACAATTTCATGGCAATTTCTTTTGCAATGAAATCCCCTACATCATACTGCTATAAACACATAAATCTTAGTGTACAGATATAACATAAAAATACACCAATTACGTTATCTTATTATGCCAAGTATGTTGCCTTGTAGCTAAACACATATGCGCCATGTCTCAAGGGACTCCAATTCCCTTGACAGATCTACCTATAACTAGAAATTGGTTGATACACCTGTCAAATACATTTCTATGAATATAACACATATCCACATAATGTCGAACAAAATAAAGGTTAAGAATACTTCCTGTATGCGAGACACTCATTCGTTTGGAATTAGGGCTTCCAAACATAGCCAAAGGAATTATTGTCCAATTCCTTTCTTTTACTCTTTTTAACTTGTTTCAATTCAGGCTTACTATGTATTGTCACATCAACAATTGTTAGTTATATAAACACATCAAGTGTTACCTTGTCACACTAATATCTAACATGTTACCCTGCAACTTCTCACACATGTCAACCGCATGTTCCAAATATCAATACAATCATATCTATCAATTTGAAATCAACCTTTACCAAGACTAACAATCATGTCATAATTCCTAGTCAACTCATAGTCCTTAGACACAATGCTACAACTATCTCCTACTATGCTCAAGTACATATCAATTGTCTCGACACATATGTGTTAGTACAATCCTCTTAAAACAAGATCATTGGAACACATACTCATATTATGCAACTCATCAAAATTTCAACCTACTTTTAAACATACCATGTTAAATAAATCAACTAGATGACATAATAAACAACTAAATAGACGGCATAATAAAGAATGAAGCACCAAGTATACTACATAAGAAAACTCATACCTCAATGTATCTCTTGGGAGGCTATCTTGTATGCACAATCAATCTAGTTAACAAGATATAACTTTACAACATGTCAACTCAAAGATAAATAAGATCATGATATCCATAACACTAACTAACTAACATGTTCTCATCATAATTCGTAAGAATTTATCATTCATGAATAACAACCATGTGTGCAAATTCATCACCAATATGTGGGCTCATACCTGAATATCGTAACCATAACCATCTGCATAGTCCAATCCAATTTAGCATGATACATATAACATCAACATATTAATGTTATAACCCTAATTGTCAACTTAACAAACATATAAAAAAAACCAGTTAACATATAACATGATCATCAACAACATATAACATGACCATCAAGTTATCTAACATAAAACAAAAAATATCAATGCATACAACCACAAGTATTGTTACTATCATTCATGACACATCTACATGTGACTATACTAATCAACTATCATCTATCATGAATGTAACCATAACATCAAAATACATGTTCATAAACCTCATGTATATAAACTAATGCATATAAAAATCCTTGACATACATACCTACATGCTAAACATACAATACTTATATGACGATCTGCTCTTACCCCAAATTCCAATGTTGTAACCTCATTATGATGATCTGCATCTCTTGTTCTATCTCAGACAATGCATTAGCATCATAACAACCAATACCATCATGTTGACCTAAATTGCATACCATGATTTCACAAGGCATGTTTTACCTACTATTCAAACATAACTATAACCAATAACATACATGCATGAAAAATGCATCTGGACATATAAGAGATGAGTGAAAAACCATATACAGACCATTCTAGCTACAGTCCAATCATTAATGCATCACCATATCAACTACACAAACCATGACCTCATGCATGACAACAACAACCACCTCACGTGCATTTGATAACATGTGAACACTAGCGTGCATAACAATTCATAATAAACCATACAAACATGAAGACATGCTCAATGAGAACACCTTCAACCTTCACATAGAGACATCGCTACAACCATGATAAATACCATGAAAATGCAACAAGAACATGGACAACATGAATAAGGAACACTTATGCAACCAACAAGAAATCATGATGAACGCATAGCCCAAGGAGAGCACAACCACACTTTGATACCACTCTGTAACAACCTCCTCCCACATCTACCCAAGTAGCCGGCCAGCTAGGGTAAACATGCAATGAGAGGCTACTATGATATGATTCAACCTCCTAGATAACCTTAAGGAATTGGAAGCAACGAAAACAAAACACACAGACCTCCCTCAGGTGCTTCAGGACCCCTAGGAGCTAATCTGCCACTCTAGGTACCCAAACCCTAAGTTAACCTAACATTTAGATGAATTAAACCCAAAGTCACTCCCATGACAAGGCATGCATGTAATTGCAACCCTATAGTCACTCTCATAGGCTTGCCTGCCAGCAACCAAAGACCCAATTTTTCAGTTCTATGCCAACGACTCTGGGATTTGAGCACTTTTTCAAGCCCAAAGTCCAGGTCACTTCCCATAATTGAACCATCTCTTCAAATCATTAAAACAACATGGAAATGATAGTACTAAAGAAAATACTTGTTCAAGACCTTGACTGGACCCATACTAGCCATGATAGACATTTTTTCAAACACTTAGTAAATATGCAACCTACAGGCGTAAATAAAATATCTAAGCATAGGGGTCTCATATTTATCTGATATTCACTATGAATCATTGTCTCCTTATCACATTAGCTGCCATTTCATCCATTAGGTCATAGATACATTGATCATTCAATAACAAGTAAGAACATGAGGAGAGACACTCATGGTTGTTGTCATAAAACAAGTAACTAACCAACATAATAGTGACAAAAATATCAATGAACTCACAACCATATAAACCACATATAATCCATCATAATAATCATAGAAATACAAGGATAAATAACCTTTTGTTAATGATGCAAAATCCAAAATTGGGATGGGATTTCCACTTTCCACCTGACCATAGAATGGCTAAGCCAAATCTCTCTTCAACCATTCACCCCACTGCCATATTCTAAGCATGAATGTGGGATCTCATAGAATGCATCAATCAAAACTCATCTAGGGCTTCCAAGGGCCATCTACCTCAACCCATCAAACAATGCTTCCACCTCACAGTTGGACATCACAAAATCATCATCAGATCATTCTCTATCCCAACCATTCAGGGCTCTAGAGCATTTGTCCAACCCAGCTATGGGACTTGTAACTCAACCCACAACTTTTACCGGGCTCCAGAGCATTTGTCCAACCAATGCTATAGGACTAGTAAATCAACCCACCAATGGCTCTAGAGTGTTTTTCCAACCCAAGCTACGGGACTAGTAACTCAACCCAAGTTGTTCCAAGGCTCCAAAACGTTTAGCAAACCAAGGTTACGGGACTAATAACTCAACCCAAGCTAAGGAAACATGAGAACCAACTATAAACACAACAAGGAAATAGACCCATAATCACCACGACTATTCAGGAAATGGCAAGGCTATGCAATCCATTGTCAATACATGCAATCCTCCATGCCAATGATAGATCATAGCAAAAAATCCAGATGCATATGCCATGCATGCCAAACTAGTGAAGGAAACATAGATGTAACTCAGTACCTGCGAGAAAATCTGATGTAGTTGATGATCCTGATGCCCTCTTGCACTTTCCTGCTCTTCCTTTGCCTTCTTCTCTAATAATCCAAGTATGCCACACCCTCTAAGAGTGCTACAAGAAAAATCTAAATCTCCATGAGTATGAGAGAGAGCTCCAACACTAAACTCACCAAGGCTTGCCCATTGATCCTCAGAAGCCTTTTTATTAATGATGCCTTTATTTTCTTCATTTTCCATTAGTTTCCTTCATTTTCCTCCTCACATGCAATATGTCACCTTTCACCCTACTTTTCTCCTAATTTCCATTATTTTCATAAATAAAATGCCTCATTCCTTTCCAAAACATTAGCCATTTCCTTTGCCAATTTCCTTAGCCATAATAAACTGAATCAACACCCACTAGAATGTTTCCCCCACGATTCAGCTTGGAACACATGTGCCATCACCATGTCCTTATATATATTTTTACATGGAATTTTTACTAGGGCTGTTACACCATGTTTGACCATGATTGACAATAATTGATGATGGTTGACCATGGTTGATTTCCATATTGAGACAATCTTTCTTACAATGTGAAGCTCGACCATGGTTCATCGTGATTTTAAACCTAAGAGATTTATATTAAATCCTAGGATTAATATTATAAACCCTATGATTAATATTATACCCTATGAATAATATTATATCCTATGAATATGAAATCTTGAATTAATAAACCTAAGGGATTGATATTATAAACCAAAGGGAATAATATAGCCAATGGATTAATACTAAAAACCCAAGGGAATAATATTAAACCCAAGCGATTAATATTATAAACCCAATATATATAAACCCTAAAATAAACATGGTTGACGATGGCTGACTATGGTTGATTTTCATATGGAGACAATATTTGTCCCAATGTGACGTTAGACCATGGTTGACCATAGTTTATTTCCATATCGAGACAATCTTTGTCACAATGAAATGTTGGACCATGGTTGACCATGATTGACCATGATTGATTTTCATATCAAGAAAATGCTATGATAAACACTAAGATAAATATTATAAAATACGGTATATAAATGTTATCATAAATATTATAAACTCTGAAATAAACATGGTTGACTATGGTTGATCCATATATTCAGACAATGTTTGTCACAATATCACATTGGACCATGGTTGACCATGTTTGATTTTCATATTAAGACAATCTTTGTCACAATGCGATGTTGGGCCATGCTTAACCATGGTCGAACATGGTTGACCATGATTTATTTTCATATTGAGACAATCTTTGTCACAATGTGATGTTGGACCATGCTTGATCATGATTGACCATCCTGGACGATGGTTGACAATCGTTGACCATGGTTGATTTTCATATTGAAACAATCTTTGTCAGAATGTGACATTGGACCATTGTTGACCATGGTTGAGCCTTTTTATAAAATAAGTCTTGACCATGCATAATATTTAAGTTCAATTACACTTAAACCTAAACTTTGACTATTGTAAACCATAGTTAAACATGATTCACTACAGCTGACCATGGTTTGAATATGGTTTGGCTGTGCTTGACCAGATTTTGACTATGGTGTCTTAATAGTTGACCATGATTTCATTATGGTTACCATTGAAATAGTGGTTGTTTATTCTCAACCATGGTTTGTCTATGACTAACTGTGACCATCCACTATAGGCATCCATGGTCAACAACGACCATTCACCATAGCTCAATATAGTTCACTATGGTTGACAATGAATCACCTAATGATAGGTCATGATGTCCATGGTAACTATGGTTCACCAAGGTAGTCATGTTGACGATTATTGAATATGATGCCCATGCTGACTATAGTTGAACATGTCAACGATACTCAACCATAATTAACATGTTGTAATGGATATATTAATTTATAGGTAAGATATTGTGAAATAATATATTATCAATATACCATTAATATTATATTAAAATTATATTAACGCTATTTAAATGT